>WHYT01013967.1:35695-161418 GCA_009806455.1 Tetrax tetrax
TTTTTTTTTTTTTTTTAAAAAAGCTGGGGGAGGATTTTTTACAAAGTACCACTACAGTTTCTTGCACAGATGTAATTCTTTACTTTGATGGTGTGAAATAATTTTTATTGACCAGTAGGTGGCAGCTTTTACCAAGTGATGGATTTAGGTTTTTGAAAATAAAAACCCCACATTTGGAGCAATAATCAAGATGCAGGAAGTTGCATGCAGCAATGTCCAGCTTGGAGGAGGAATAGGTCGTATGACTTGCAATGAGCACAAAAAAAACAAAATTATGTACTTATTTTTTAATCTGTTTGGTAAATGAAGTGAGAGTTTCTACTAACGTTTTCCTCCGTCCCGTTCTGTTTAGGGTAGTGACTTTCTTCATAAAATTAAATCAGTTATATAGTATCCTGTGCTTTTTTCCCTACCATAAATTGTGGGAACTCAGAATGAAAAACAGAGTCTGTGGAAAGCAAACAGCTTTAATATCGGACAAAACCGTTTTTCCAAAGCGCACACAGTTGGATTTTATTTTATATGATGAAACCCTATGGATGACATGATATGTTTATATTTGAAGGTTATCTTGTGTTTTTTCCCTTGCTTGATTTCCACTGACGTGTATGGTAACAACTATTTTTCTGAAGTAACATCATCATGTAATCCTGAGCTAACACGTGATATAACTTGGGCAATTATTCATATTTTCTGCTTAACTTTTACCTTCTTATCCAAAAGACGGTGCAACTCAGAGTTTTCACGTGTGATTTTTCAGAACACTGCCATCAAAGCAGCACTTACATTGTTACAGTTATCAGTAATTGTAAAGGCTTTTTAAGAGCATTACGTAAAATAGAAGATACCATTTTCTGCTCCAAGGCACTTGAAAGCTGAATGAGACTGTGATGGAGAAATGAGAGAAGGAAAATTTGTAATTTCAAAGATGCGAAGCTGCTTAGGTAGCTTTTCAGATACCTAAAAGAGTTGTACATCTTCAGTGTGCATCTTTTTATTTTTAGTAACTGCACGCTATTATGCAAGTAACAAATGATTTCTACATTTTATTTAGGCCCCAGCAGTTTGGTAGCATGAGAAATCTCCTAAGAAGAACGCTTGAAGCCTTTAGCGTTTTCCAGTGGGAGAACCTCGTTTTGTTTTGTTTTCTATCGTTTTCCTAAATAGCTGTAATTCTTGTAAATACCAAAAAAGATGCTCCTTGGACAAAGCAAATCTGTAGTGCCTCTGCGGTACATAACTGGTTTTAACAAAATCAGTGGTATTTTTCCCAAAATCTTACTGATTGATTTTTGTGACCTGTCTGCTGCCGATGTGTGTATAATCCCTCCTCAATTTCTCCTTTCAGACACTCTCATTTCCCCTTCTGTTAGTGTCTTAACTCTCGATAATGTGACCTGCCAACAAATTCCTCTCCATTAAGATTTCCATGAAAAACTTTGCCGTTTGTCAAGCTCAATCTGAATGCAAAAATAGGTCTTAATATTCCCCCTCCCTGACGCTCTTTTTCCAGTCACTGTGGATAAAAATCACCGACACCTGACAGCTCCACTTCACATTGACCTCCCTTCCCCAGCTTCTCCTTCCAAGGCTGCCTCTAAATGCTGTAAATGCTTTGGTACAGACACTTGCTCTGTGCGTGTGCGTTATGCCAAATGTGTATTGATTTTGTAAAGCATGACCAAGTCCTGCTCCATGACTGGGGCTCTGTGGCTCTCAAGACACGTGTAATAAACCGAGTGTTTTGATTCTGTTTCCAGGAAAAGCGATAATCAGGCTGTAGGGGGGGAAACAAAAGACTTCCTGGTAGTACTCCAGCACTGCTCAGTGATGGAGAGTAGTCCCTTTCATCTTACTGTGATCTTCCCCCTCTCCTGAGCAATGCTTGGGCAGCAGCTGTTTTATTGTATAGCAATATTTTTATTAAATGCAAATGAAAGCAGTTACTTCTTGAAGATGTCCTGCCTGGCCAAAGTACGGTTAGGAGAAGCCACACTTGACTGAAGAGATCCTACTCACGGAGGGAAAAAGCAAACCAAACTGAGAAAACAGAACAGAACAGTTTGTTTAAGGAGTTCTCGCCTCTCACCCGGTGTTGGTTTTTTGTGTCCTCCATGCTCATCTGCTTGCAGAGCACACGTCAAGGTCAGCAGAATTTTACGGAGCTGCTTGCCAGGGGATCTCATTGGAGAGTGCCATCCCTAAAACCGGCTCAGCGTTTCCAAAGTGAGCTGGCTGTGGGCGAGCAGGGTCACTGGGTGGAAGGGTGAAGGGACAAACTCCCGGTCCCTCTTGGAAAACAGCACAGGAACCCTCCTTGAGCTGCAGTATGCTTTCTGTGCTAAACTCTGCACATTTTATTGCAAAGCAGGATGTCCTGACTTCTCCTGGAATCGCGCTTTGTCTCAGCTACACTCCAGCGAAACAGAAGAGGTTGGAAATTGGGAACATGGATTTCCGTGGGCCCTGTGTGTTTTACCATGCTCATCAGCGTGCTCAGGGCCAGGATGAAGCTGGGAGCATGACAAGGCAGCAGTGGCACGCGTGCTCGGACTGCGAGGGCTTAGGCTTGCCATCGTGTTTTGAGGAGCAGGAAGATGAAGGAGAGGTGTCTGAGAAGGCTGAGGACGTGGATGTGAGATTCTGGCCGTGTGGCAGCATGAGAACGTAATGGAAGGGCAGGCATGGAAGAAGGAAGAAGAGGGTGAGCGTGGCAGAGAAGCAGAAAGATGTCTGTCACAGAACTAGCGTAAAACTCCGGTTTCATCTTGGTACCCAGCCACGTTCAGCACGGTGGCTCCTGAAATGAGATGCTAACTGATTGATTTCCATTCTGAACTTCTGAGTCTTATGTGTTTGTAACATTAATTTAAGTCTCAGTCGTGTGCTTTCTCCTTTACAGGTTAAAGGATGTAGCACCTTGTGAACTTCCATCTTAGAATACCCT
Organism: Tetrax tetrax; assembly: GCA_009806455.1. Lineage (NCBI taxonomy): Eukaryota > Metazoa > Chordata > Aves > Otidiformes > Otididae > Tetrax > Tetrax tetrax. The sequence continues at coordinate 38,643 of WHYT01013967.1, forward strand.
ACAAAACTGAAATCCTAGAACCATTTCAGTGTTTCTTTTGCCATTCCAAAAGCCTGGGAAAAGATCTCATACAAAAGCTTCAAGGAAAATGTATTTCCACTCATGTACTCATTTATATGAGGAAACACTGGGCTTGTCCAGAACTGAGTTTCATCATGCAGGAGATTAAATTCTGACATTTTTTCTGAATAGCATCTTAAAAAAAGTAAAGAGTTCCAGAACCGAAGATGTGAGGTGTAGAAGTTCTTTTTTTTGGAAAGCACCAGCAGCTACACCACGGGGACAGCCTTCTTGTGTTCAAATAAGCATGTGGACTTGCATCAGCAGTATTAATTGTTGCTTCATCTGATGAGTAGAAATACATATGTGTGTGTATATTTTGTTCAGTTTGAGTACGTTTAATATTCACATCTTTTTGCTATGAATAAATAATTTCTCTTCCATATTGAGTCATATACTCCTGTGATTAAAAACATATACTTCAGTAAGTTTATGTAGGTAACACTCAGATCAGAATGAAGGTGAAATGATTTTAATCTTCATGTAATTATTTCACTTTCTTATCATCTGCGTTTTTGAAGGCGATCCTGACTGTCACCTTTACGATAATCAGCTAATAAATCCTCATGATTGTTACACCTTTATGCATAGCAGTAATCTGAACAAATTGGCTGCTGACAGCTGCAATAAATTGCCAAGAATGAGTGCTGTCAGAGAACAACTTGTTTCTGTGAGCACACTGGATAAGTAAGTCCCATGTCATGCAGTTTTATTCAGCTGAAGTTATTTGCAATCCAGTACGGCAGGATTTATAGCATTATTTATTGGTATGAAAAATGTGTGTTTATCTTTAAAATGACATTGACTTTTACTTGTATTTTGTGCCAGGAAATTACCTTTGACTTCATCTATGTCTATTTTCATCAGTATTTATAGATGCTACCATCTTTTTTTCCCATCTGATGCAAATTAAGAACAAAAGACCTTGTATATATTACATTCATTAAAGCTATGTATTAATTTCTATCTGCAGGAAACCGAGGCATCCCATAATCTCTCTGAATGTTGTCATGAAAATTCAAAACAATTTTGTGTGGGTGTGTGTATGGGTACACACCGTATAATGGATGTTATGAAATACAAAAGTTAAAATAGTGAAAATTGAGAATTTGGTTCTTCCACACCTGATCTGCTATGTCTGGGCTGTTTAGTTTTTTCGTAGTCAGAGGGTTTTTTGGGTGTGCATAAATACAAGGAAGATGCGACTGATGCTGCTGCATTATTAATCTGAAAGCACAGGGGTATACTACTCAAAGTTCTAAACTGAAGTGGGATTTTTATATAGAATATTTATGTCTTTTTCAGTTGTTTTGGTTTTTTTTTTTCCACTGAAATTTATGTAGTATCACTATGGGAGACTGAACGTTATCAAGAAGAGAGTGGTGCTGTAAAGCAGTGTATGTGTATAAATTGAGGGAAGGACACTGAACGTGCTACTGCTAAGGTTTCTTCCCGGATTTTTTTTCCAGAGATGTTGTGGAGACTGTGATTGATATTAAAGTATTGGCAATTTCCCTTTAAAAATATTGTTGCCCAAGAAAGAAGTTTTGAATAGTAGGGGTGAAAGTCTGTGTTTATGTTGAAATTGATGAATCTTGAAGTTTTCTCAATTTTGCAAAACTCTAGAGACAAAACATGTTCCTCTGGATTTGTAAATAGTACTTTATTATGCTGGGTTTTCAAATTTTTTTTCACTTGCCTGTTTGAAAATTTCTGCGTATTAAAGTAACTTTGGAAGGGTACGTTATTTTTTTCTATGCTGTTGTAATTTGGTGTTTTAACTGTGTGCACATGTGAATCACACAGCAATTCTGTGCAAACACAGACGAGCACGCAACCATCAGTCCGTGTGTGTAGTAGTTTGTTGATTATGTGTGATGACTGAAGTTAAGTTATTGCAGATGCGTTTTTTAGTGTAAGGTTAAGGTTTAGCCCAAAGCATTGGAATCTAGAACTGCTGCGGGCAGGCCTGCCCCTGACAAATCCTGAGATGTGCTGAGCCGTCTCCATTTCTGATTGTTGTGAAAGGGAGTTAGGTGTAAGTAGTGTGTCTCAAAATTTGGCCTTCAGGTATTCCACACCTTATTTATTTCTCTTTCTGCACATTTTACCTTCTTGTATTAATGCAGAGGCACTGCTGTTCTGCTAGAAAGCCAAAAAGGTTCAGTTTTGATTCACAAATCTTCAGTAACTTTCTCTTACCAGGTATTTTATTATTTACAGCTCTTACTGACAGTTGTTATTGTCACGTACTGTTGCAAAATTGATCGTATTCCCCAGTATATTCTGAAATAGCAAATGCTGCCTGCGAGCTGGTTTGTGTCTGTGGATCCTTCTTCTGAGTCTTCGTCTCCCACATGCAGAAGTGAATTCCACTACGTGAAGTAAGGGTGGAAAAATAAGAGGGATGGAGAAGGAAAAGTTGCTCGGACAAACTAGTGAGGGGAGAACCACGTAGGAAGACGTAATGCTCATCAAAGCCACAGACTGGTTTAGAGGAGGAAAGTGTTAATTTTGCTGCTGGGAAATTTAACGGGTGACGGCGCTGACAGTGCATGGCTGTTGTGTACGGCGGGGCCACGGAGACAGCGTAGGAAATGCCACACCACAGAACATCTGCAAGTCTTTTTTCCTGCCCGTGCAATTTCAGCGGTAGATCTGTGGTTCGGTTGTGAAGAGGTACGCTCAGGGAAATGTTAATTGCTCATTTCAGCAGGATTTTGTGGCATGGACCGTGTTTTAGCAAGCAATAAACACTCGTCATAGTCAGGTATTGCTCAGCAGCTGGTGAGGTTGTCCTGTGTTTCCTGCGGCTCTCATATTCCCGTCACCAAGACTGACTTACCCCAAACCGCAGGGCCCTTTTCCGCTCTCCGTGTGTCGCCGCGTGGCACTGACGGCTCCCTTCCCCAGGCCCCCAGCGAGGCAGCGCGCTCCCGGCTCCCCGCGGATGCTCTCCGGCTCCCCAAGCTCGCACCGCGCTCCCCTCGGTCCCCCTTAGTGGAGCTGCAGTCTCCGACTCCTTTGGGAGCTTCCCTGGTTTCCCCTCTATCCCACCATCCACCACCGATCACAAGCGTCGTGTGGGGTCTCTCCTTTTATTCCTTTCTCATTATCTTTACACTTTAAAGTGCCGCGCTCGGGCTCTTCCAAGAACTTCACGTTGCTGCAGTCGTCCTGTCTTTCTGAGCCGGTGCTTTGCAGAATTCCCCCTCTCCGTTTGTTTCTTGGCTGCGCGAGAACATTGTACTCCGCTCATAAAGGATACGGAGTCTCGCAAATTGTAGCAGTCCGTGCCTCGCCGCCTCTGATGTGTGTCCAGCTCACTTCTAATTGCAGAATCGCGCAGTTTCCTCTCCTTGGCGTCCTTTGGAGCGGCATAGACCTGGATCACAGCGGAGTTAAAAGGCTGTCTTCCTGAACAAGTCATGACGATAATTAAGTTGCCTGGGTTGTAGCCAAGTGGTGCTTTTCTGTCCCTATCACTTAGGATTGTGCCAATTCCTCTTTTATGCTTTATTTTGTCATGTGAGAAAATGATCTCGCTATCTGCTGTCTCTCCCTTGCCTGGCCACCTGGCTTTTAAGAGCCCTTCTATGTCATGTCGCTACCTTTGTAATTCATTCATTAGCAAGGATATTTCACCAGGGTGCCAACGCGGTCTTACATTCCAGGTTCTGTTAGAACTAGAGAGGGGAGGTGATTTTTACCTCTCAGACGTGCTGGTAATAAAATACTACATATAGTTCTGGCTTCCGCGCTTTAAAAAGGATGCGGGAGAATTTCACTGGATCAGAAAAGTTACAAAAAGTCATTTGAGGGCTGTGGGAGATGTGTTCCAAGGAAATGTACAGGGAGCTGGAGGTGTTTAGCATATCAAAAGGAAGATCAAGAAGAGGTATGATTATGGTGTATGAGTACCTTCACTGGGAGAAAATACGGGGCACTAAAGGCTTTTTCAGCCGAGTAAAGAAAGGCATAAAAAGAACCAAAGGCCAGATATATTCAAATTAAAAATAAATCAGAAATGTATTTCTAACAGTCTGGGCAATTAACACACTGAACACAGTTTCAGAGAAGTGGTGGATCCCCCTTCAATCTTCCAGTCGTCCTCCGAGGGAGCCGTGCCCTGTTTCTGCGTCGGCTCCTCTGTGACGCTTCGGTGCACGAGCTGGAGGCCCTTGCCGTGGCTTTTCTCCCTCCTGATCTCTTGAGGCCTGAAAATCCGGATCCACCACCCTGGCAAGGTTCATGTGCAGAGCCGATCCGGGCGGACGTGCCTGCGAGCCTCTTCCCAAGGGGTCGGCCGGATGCGGGGGCCATTCCCGTGCCCCTGCCCACCGCTTCCAGCGCTGGCACAGGTGGTGCCAAAGGGACCGCGTGGTGCGGAGCAGCAGAGCAGTGCGAAATACTCACAGCACCCTAAAAACCAAAATGGAAGTGATTTATAGCCATGCTTGAAAATCTGTCTGTGGAGTTAATGGCTATTTTTGCCATCATTCATGGAATCATAGAATCATTTGGGTTGGAAGGGACCTGTGAAGGTCATCTAGTCCAACCCCCAATTCAGGGTGACCTCTTCAAAGGTGGAAAACTTTCTCTTTCAGCAGCAGCCTGTAAACACTAATTCCATAAGAAACTGAATTGTCCAAAATTACTCTTATCTCCTGCTTTCAGTGTGACAGCCGCCAGTCGTACACAACTTAGGCCTCCTCAAAATGGCCGTAATTTTTCGTGGTCCTCAATTTGAGAATGCATGACACAAATTTCTACCACCGCTTTCTAGTGACATTCAAGTTCTCCTCCATCCTCAAAGCATCTTTGTTCTCCGTGGAAAGAGATGTAGGTGACAAATGTCTTGAAGGCACCATCTTACCTGATGTAAAAGCCAGCGTTGCTACCGCTGTGAAGCTCGGGGTGCTTGCTTACTCTCAGTAAAATGTAAAGGGGCATGACCAACTTGAACTTCCCACAGCTATTCGTGTTTAGAAGTGTTTTGTTAACTTCAGTGCTTGTGGGGAAATCCGATCCAAAAAGGAGTTTTGCAAAGACCTGGTGAGGGCAAAGCAGTTCTAATAAAAATGATTTAATTTTTTTTTTTTACAGGAAAGCTTGATGTGAGAGCAAACCAAGTTGTTTTTTTTTTTTTTTTTAGGAAAAACTCAACCGTTAATGGAAAAAAAGTGTCAATTTCACTTACGGTGTCTGTAAATTGTCTCACCTTTCGACTGAAGTGCACGTTCCACCACTGTGCCCACCTCGTGCTGAGTGCTCCTCGAACCCCAGCCCTTTCGAGCTGGACGCAGGCGAGCTGCGCCGGCCGCGCGGCCGGAGGAGGGGACCTGGTGCAGCATGAGAAATGTCCTTTCACCTGACCGTGCGCGCAGCGAGACGCTCTTAACCTAGATTTCGGTAAAGCGCAGTGGTGACGCTTCTTAATGGAATAACCCTAGGTTTTGGTCAAATTATTGGAGGGCCCTTCAGAGAATATTTTTTTCCTGTAAAATGGTTAAGGCTTTCACTGGAAAAAGTTTCCAGATCCCTCCCTACCCGTTGTATGATTTTGGGAATTAACAAGCTGGCGGCAGGCTGTTCGTGGAGATCTGTCAAGCAGGGAGTGGAGCACATTCTTCAGGTCATCTGTTCTGGATGAGGTGCTATCAGGAATATTGTGTAGCTGTAGGAGAGGTGCAGAGGTAAAATCCAATTGTCAGGTGATTCTTTTAGCGTAAATAAAAACTAGCGTGGACTGCTGATGTTGCAGAAGTGTCGTACCTTCAAGAACTGGAGAACTTGGAGCTTGCAGCTCTGATGTAAACCATGTGATTTTACTGTTGTTGCAGTTTCTGGGGCACGCAGAGGGTTTTTCGTCACAGTAGGGGTAGCTTCTGTTGCCTGTTTTTGAGTGAGGGGGGGGGGTATTTCTACATTGCGTGTATCTTAGTAACTCTCTGATTCTTCTACTGACTCAAAGAGTTTAGACTGGCTCTTTCAATGTCGTTGGTTGGAGTCACAGTGTTGTTGCAGAGACCTGTTGTTGAGGGCTCTCTGTTCTGAAATATCTATCAAAGAATATTTGGCACCAGCGACGTCTTAACCTGCTCCAGCTTTCAATGCTTGATTACAATGTTTGTTATCTTAAGGAGGGCTTCATACTCCTCACTGCAGCGTAAACGTGAATTTGACAGCGTATGTACGTGTACACAACTTCTGTTGACCATCGCCTGCACTGACAGCAACAGCTTTAGTCTTTTCTTACTTTGTTAATTTAATTTCTCACTCCTTATCACCTGCAGAGTTCAAAATAAAAGATAAACATTAAGCTCAGAATGCTATGTCAGTTAGAAATATTTTTCATTGTAAAATAATTGAACCTTGTTACCGTATGAGCTTTGCAGTGGCGTAATTTTGACAGCTGCAGCACAGACACCAAATGTTTTAGAAAAAAATTAAAAGGAAATTTTCTTGTAGCAAATCTAATCTGCCTGTGATAGCGCAGCGCCCGTTTTATGAGGCTGCATTTATTCTCATAATTGGCTATTTCCTGCCCTTCGACGCCTATTTATTAATGTCTGCCACCTTTTTCTCAGTTTATTGGCCCTGCGGTCACCACATTATCTTTCTCTTCAAAATCAATTGACATTCCATGAAAAGAGTTTGCGAGATGTTTAGTTTAGTGAGAGTGGCGTACAGAACATGTGCTTGTCACATTAAATAATCGCTGTTAAAAGCAGAGTATGCAGTGGCTTAGCTACATTTAGAATATAATAATTTACTTTATTTCACTGTTGTTATTGTTTTTACTTAGAGTAATGAATGGGCAAAACGTTGCTGGGGGATGCTGTGGGTAGAAGCATTCCAAATAGTGCTTTTTGACAGAAATTCCTGCACAGGGCAAGCTGGCGTGACACCTGACACGGGCACTGAGTTTCTGGATGTGCCATCGAGGGAAGTTGCAACTTGCGAATTGTACAAACTAAAATATTAAAACTTCTAAGCTGTGCACAGGCTAATTACTCACCCGAAGGTGTTCTTGTTTTAATTAACAGCTTACGGTCAGCGCTTTGTTAGCAGCAATACTTTCTCCTTGCGTGCTGTACCTTTCATTTTTAAGGATGCTGCGGAGCCATTCCGGCTGGCGGGCACGTGTGGAGCCGTTCATTAGTGCAGCGTGTGGTGCAGCCAGGGTTATTCAGGGAGGGATCAGGCAGGGTGGATTGGCTTCAGCCGCTCTGTGCAGCTATAAGCAGTCCCTGCTCATTACAACGTGAGATGTCTTATTATACAGGGGGCTGTGGCATCAGATGTGATCCTGGATGCCTGCATGAAGCTTTGACCCTGAGCCACGCACAGCTTACTGCGAGGGAGCTGAGCCTTTTGGGTGGCGCGCGAGTCGTGTTTTCCTGTGCTCGGTCACGTTAACTCCATCACGGTTAAGTCCTCACAGATTTTTTTTCATTTTTTTTTTAAAGGTAGGATTTTTACCTTTGTTAGAGCAACGGTTTAAAAAACGTTCACATCAAAACTTACGTTTTGTGTTTATACAAAAGGCGTGATTAAAACACAGAGTTTGCTTCTGAAGCTGTTTTTTTAAAATTCTCTTTGCGTGCAAGTAACACATATTAGCTAACCTTATTTCCAGTGTCTGTGCATTCTTAAATTTATTGTTCACACGCATAACAGGTTGCAGCTTTGAAAAAAAAAGAAAAAAAAAGTCAAGCAAGCGGCATGTGCTGCAGCTGAAGAGAAATCCTTGCCGAAGTTGGGAAGGATTTTCTACTAATTTGTTTTTTTGTCCATCTGAATGCATATAAGCCGATGTGCTCGTGTTTGATGTGAAGAAAACCACATGCTGATGGAGATGGTTTGTTCCTAGGTGCCAGGTTGACCTGTCGACCCTGAGCAAAGAGCAGACCCACAAGCTGGAGATGCCGCTGGAGGAGGGAGAGGGCTGCCTGGTGCTGCTGGTCACTCTCACGGCCTCAGCCGCCGTCACTATCTCTGACCTCTCCGTCAACTCCCTGGAGGACCAGAAGGAGCGAGAGGAGATACTGAAGAGATATGTATGGAGTTCTTCTGTTTTGCCCTTTGCTTGCAAAATGTTTGCTTATATAAATAATGAGTACGGAGAGGGGAGGGAAATCTAAATATATCCCTTGTATCGTTATCACGCTCAGCCAGTGACAATTATTTAAACTAGTTACTAATACTGTCATAACCGGTACGGGTAACAGCAAGAAGGCTGCAAATCCTCTTTATACAGGAAGGTATTTTTTACATCATAATTCAGCTATTTGACATGGTCATGTGACATAAATAAGTTAATTTTACTGCCTTGCAGATAATTTTTACCAAGCACAAAATAATGAAGGGGTCACTCAGTGACTGTACGGTTGAGGTGCTGATCGTTTTAGGCTTTTTTTTGAGCATCTACTAAAGGGCAAGAAAACTTACTTTTTGTCTGCACGTTAGAGGCTGAAGCAGTATTTTGTGTCAGCAAAATAATTGTTTTAAACACTATTTCCATTTCAAAATATTCTGAAGCAAATTATTTTCATTTCCCAGCATCCTCACAGCACACAGAATCTGTGTAGTTTTATCAAAGGAACAGAGAGGGGAGCTCTTACTCCAGCATTTGCCAGTACCTCAATCACTAAAAGTAACTGTCTCACTACACACGGAGAAAGAAAGAAAGAAAGAAAGAAAAAAAGCTATTTCCACTTAAAATTACAAAGCTTTTATTGTACAATGCTGCCAGGTGTTTAGAAAGGCTTCTCTAGACACTCAGCCATTAAACCAAGCTCTGACTAACAAAGAGCCGCTTAATTTTTTTTAGATTTTAAAATATTCCTATTCCATGACTGACATCCTTTCAATAACTGAATTTAATAAAGATGTACCTTATCAGGCTGTGCAGATAACATGAAGTGCTGGTACTAATGCTCTACAATATTCTTCAAACAGATTAGCACGATGTGCGCTTCAGCAAATTTATTCTGGCTATCTCCAGTGAATCAGCTGTCTGCTAATGCTTGTACAACTCGTACACCAATAGCGTTATCATAAACACAGTTTAATAGAGGTGACTTAGCGAGGCTAAACATAATATTCCTAAACCAACTGAGAGCTAAGGTATTGTGCACCGTCTTTGAAAAATAATTACAATTAGGAGAGTTATTGCACGTTTTGGAATCCACCAAGACAGTCTGTGGTTGTCAGAGCAGATCTTTATAAATATAATAAATTTCTGATGGATTCATTTTTGAGGTGACATCCCTCCTGCTACCCAGTGCAACAATATCGTATTTCTGTGGATTATTGTGTGTGATGATACAGCAGTCAGTGATACTGATGGTTTTGATAATTTGGTAGCAGTATAGAAACATGTTACGACTGTGTGTTATTAATCGGTTTTCCTAAATTCTCAATTTTTTGTCCCCAGTGTAAAGTGTAATTATGTGGTGTAAGAATGATCTATTTATTTCCATTTCTTACATATTCATGGATGTGTGTCTCTTCTTATATTTGCATTACTCTATGCATTTGAAAACACATATATTTTTGGAAGATGTTCATATGGCAGAGGCATGAATTTCTCCTTATGTGTTTTTTAAAATTGCAGCATCGATAAATTTTTGATAAATTTTACTGTTTTTTATTAAAATGACCAGTGGACAGCGGAAAAAAGAAATGACAAGGATTAACAAAATTCAGATAGTTTATTTTCACTGATGTTTGATTTGTCTTTGGTATTCATGTCTCTGCTTCACAGCTGATACAAAGAAGGAGTGTGCAATTAGCAAGATGTACTGTTCCCCATTGAGTGGCTGTATTTTGGGGTTTATTTTTTTGTCCTCTTAAAAATTTACCTTGGATTTCAGAAACGTATTTTGCACCCTTTCTGCAGCCAAAAACAGTTAATGAGCTGACCTTGCCATCAGATCAAATAGCCTCGGAAAATGACTCTATTACTGTCATTTAACCATTTGTAGCTGAACATCAGAGCCTTACAAATTAAACAGGCATTACTGTTTGAACCATTATTTTACCACAATTGTCTGAAAAGATTAATTCCTTTTGGGGTGAGGAGGGGGGCGCATTAATGGGTACAGACCAAGAGAGATTGTATGACCTTTTCAGAACGGGTGTGCTGAACCCGTGGTCCCCCTTGTCACAGTTTAAAAACCAGAGGAGCTAGTTTAGAGAAGAAGTTGTTAGCATTCCATTTTTATTATGACATTTCACAGTCATCCGATTTAATGTCCCTTGACCAGATTGTCCACCGTGAGACGATGGGCTTGAAATGTTATTTAGAGCATTGATAAAAGGTGAGCAGTTCTAAGATGACAGCGAGTCATAAGGCTGGTGGTGTGACATTAATTTTCTCCATAACAGAGATGGAATAAGACGTCATGGTGACAAGCTGTCAATCAGCACTGGCCCCTCAGTGTATCTCGATGCCATAGGATGGGGTATTGCTTCTCCCATAATAGAGCTGAACCGAGATGCTCTCCCTGACAGCTGCTGCAGCCATACAGAAAATATATTATACAGCCTTTCATTAAAAAAATAAAGAGGACTCATCTCCAGAGCATTTCAATCTTTTCCCATCTATTGAGGGCTGAAAAGATTCGCAGCAAATCACGGATTCCTCTGCTATGGAAATTTCAGGCTTCAGAAACCGTGCGGGTTTTGAGGCCTTCAACAATAATCGTAAATAAGAAGACAGAATATCATCTGATAAATCATTACTTAAAGTTATGTATTTAAAGTAATGTATTAAAGTCGTTTGCTTCTCCCAGGGTCTCTGCCTCGCAATTGTGTAGATTTTCAGCAGTCTCCGCAGTCGCGATGTGCAGTAAATGAATCTGAGCCAGCCGGCTTGCTGCAACTGAAAGTTCAAAAATGATATTCTGCGGGATGCTAACAGAGGTGGCGAAGTGAAATACAGCACGGGTGCTTTTCTGCACAACGAGCTCACCAGGATGAAACTGGGAAAAAGGGGACGGTGCGGCACTGCGGGAAGGGGGGTCGCTTGGCTTGCTCTACGCTTGCGTTTTGCTTTGTTTTCTTTCTGCAGCTTCGTGTTTGTTTTGGTCACTGGGGAAACTTGGGTAGAACGTGGAAAGACTTTTGTAAATCCTTTTGCTTTCGTCATGGTATTAGGGCAGAATTATCTCTGTGCTGGTACCAGTTCTGATAAGAAGCTTCCAAACCCTGATGGTTACTGTAATAAAAGAGGGATGGTGCCAACACACTTTTGACACACAACAGTGCGATCTGTGACGCCGTCTCCGCCACCCTCAGCTTCTGGGCGTGTTAGCAGGGGGCTGAGTGTGTGCTGATTAAAGTTAACACCGGTATTTTTAAGCCGTATGTCTGATTATTAACATATTAAAAATCATTAAAATTTATTAACCATTACCCTGTGATAACATGTGTATTCACATGTGCGTAGCATGTGGGGTGCTACACGTACCTGGATTCCTCAGCTCAGTGGGCCAGGGTCAGACCTTCCCTGCAAACAGTAAATGGTCAGTGGAGGCTTCTGAAATTAATACCAGAGTGTGATTTAACTGTTAGAGTTGTCTTATTAATGAAGAGACAGGGATGCATATTATATATTTAATAGATAGGTTTATCTATCACCTATTATCTATTATTGTATTATTATTATCTAGAATATTATTATTATCTAGAATATTATATAATACTGTTATATATTATATAATATTATTATATTATCTATTATGTTATTAATTATTGTTATCTGTTATTTATCTATTATCTTTAATAGGATATCTACGCATATACTGTAGTTTTTGCAAGCTGACATTTGATATTTAATTTACGCAGCACCTAAGGTTTTCAGATCAGTGATGTCATTTATTCTGGTTTCCCATGTCAGTCAATTTTGCCTTCATAATAAATTAAAGAATCGTTGACTCAGTGTTTTACCTGGTGTTTACTTTTTCCTGGAAATCTGGACATGATCATAAGCAGTGGAAAAGTTTTCACTTGTACTGCATTAAAATTTTAGAACAGGCCACAGGCATTAAATGCATTAGTCCAGATTTTTAAATACTTCAAAGTAAAGACACATACTGGTATTTATGACAAGCCTTGCAAAACCAACCAAAAATTAGATCACAAATATATATAATTTAAAAATTGATTCGAAAATCTAATTTTAGTCTCCTTTTTTGGAATTCCTCCCCTAGGTTATCTAAAAACTGAATGGTAATCCCAGGTTTGTAACTAGTTGATTGCAGATTCAAAATTCCATTCGATGTTCTGTCATTAGAAATGCTGCAATTTTAAAATTGTGTTTGAAGTTAGAGCTTGAGAATTCTAGCATGTTGCACCTAACTGGTGCAGTGCTCCCAGTTTGTTACTTTCAGTTATTTGAAAAAAGGGCAGCAACAGAACACACTTTCCAAGCAGCTTGCTAAAACTATGTTGGGTGAATAAATGCAAGTGTTAGTCCACCCCTTAATTTTTTTTCTTAAAAGAAGAAAGAATTTAATATATGTAAATATTGCAGAAATTTATGTAAAAAAAAAAAATATTTCTAATAAGAGCTTTCTGTGGTGGAACTTGAACCATTTTTTAATTTGTCTTTTTGATCTTTTCTACATCTGATTACTACGGAAATTACTAAGTTGTTGTAATCCTCTTTTGATTATTTTTGCTCATGTTATTTGCAAGCTATATATGCATTTATGCTATATGCAAGTTTGCATATACTGGTCAACTGCAACAAAAACAATATTGGCCCCGAGTCACTGTTCTAAATATTATTTGAGCCATCAAAGGGAAAGTGTGAACAGAGATCTCACAAAAGTATTCAGGGAGAGGAAATGTTTTATTGTTTGTATTAATTTTGTTAGTACACTGCTGTCATTTAAAATTTTGATGGACAGTTTTTCATGTACTATTAGGGAATTAATTCAATTGAATTAGAGTTATATTTAATAATTCATATTCTCATTTTTCCTATTAATTTTTCATTAGTAGGTTAAAGTTGCAAAATACTGAAAGAAACACTGACAACTGTACATTCTTCAGAAAATAATATTTAAAAGTATGAGTACGTTGGACAGAATTGCATTAACTTTTATCTGGGCTAGGGAGGAGATTATTAATATTAATTATTAATATTGCTTCGGATTTGTCTTTTTTGCAATCCAGAATTATTTTTCTTTTTATTATTTTCTAGAGTCCAATGGCGATATTCCATAACATGAAGGATGTGGGATTTCTGCAGGTGAAGGTCATCCGGGCAGAAGCATTGATGGCAGCTGATGTCACAGGCAAGGACTGATTTGGTTTCTGTGACAGTAAATACCGTAGTAAGACTGGGCCTTTTTAGAAGTGAAAAAAATGTTTAAACTAGAAGTTTACCTAAAGATTATTGTCTGTTTGCACAGTCTCACCTTCTGCTCATTAAGGAAAAAACCACAGGCAAACAAAACTTCTCTAAGCAAGGCAGCAGGTCATTCTAGTGCTAGCAGAGCCCTGCGTTGGTTATTTCTCAGAAGGGTGAAATACACATTTTTCTCCATCAGAGGTCCTGGAAAAAAATACATAGAAAAGTCTTTTTTTTTCTAGTAGATAAAAATATACAAAATTATCCAAATTAAAGCTGAATTCAGAGGACAAGGCATATGAAAGGTGCTAGCCTTGGATACTATTTAAAGGTGTTACCATAAGAACTGCTTGATATTTTTCAAGGCTGCTGTTGGTTTCTGACATTTCAAATAAATGCAGTTTCCTGTTACCACTGCTTATATGTTTAAGAAAGGAAATAAGAAATTCCTTTTTATTTTCTATTTTATGTGATATAACCTGAATGGATAATTTTAACCTTTAACCTCAAACTAAAGAAAAATTATTTCAGCCATACTGACCATATTTCTCCAGAAATGTCCAAGTTACCTCCTGTGAGTGCAATCACCCTCACACTGCACCAGTTGAATGGAGCAAAATGAGATGCTTTTGTGTCAGAAAAAATAGCCATCTCTGCTTTAAAAAAAAAAAAAAAAATAGGAAACTATACTAATGTAGTTGGTTTAACTGCAATTTGGACTTAAATGTTCTGTTACAGGAGCAGATGTAAAGCAACATTCTTTTTAATAGTTTTTGTAGATTAGCATGAGTACCTGTATTTATTTTTTTTCTCTCAGACCAGATAACAGAGCAAACATTTTATTGCTGAAACTGACAATGAAGTTTGTGGCACGCAAAATAACAGATTCTATTTTTCGGGGCAGTTGGAGAAATGCTTCTAAAGATTCCTCACTCTGCTTTGACCTTATAATCCAATGTGGTCTGAACAGAGAGAGAGATTAAGTTATTCAGGGGTAAATGGGATAATTCAGTCCCTGACCTCGTTCAGTCTGCGACTTTTCTAGATCAACATGTCATTTGTGCTGGTTGAACAAATTTTTTGGAAATACATTTGATTCAATTAAAGATGTACAGAGCTACCAAAAATTTTTATTGCATTTTGTTGCATTTAGAACAACAGTCAGGATGACAGGAAGAACACTCAGTACCTTCCCATGCCCTGTATATTTTTTTCATTAGCAAGAAAAAGCATTCCTATGGTAGACATGTTTTGTAAGGTGGCTGTACATTCCAGACATTGCAGAAATCATTGTATACGTTGGACAAAAATGCCTGATATTTTGAAAAGAGGACAAAGGGGTTTTATTAACTACTGTAGTAATTCATAGCTAGTTTTAGTAACTAGCTAGTTTAGTAACTAACTAGTGTGTACAGATCATTCGTTTCAGATTAAACTTTGAATATTTTATTTATATTTATATAGAAATTAGGTTGTTTGGAAATAGATTTCAGAAATTCAGAATATTTAGAAATTATTCAAAGTACTTATTTGGTGATTGTCAATAAATCATCTTTGCAAAAATGGTGTAAAACTTGACCTCCCACCTTTATTCAGGTGGGCAATACTTATTAGTCAGTGTGGAGAGCGCTGTCGTCGGTGGTATGGCTTACATGAGTAAGGATTGCTTCTGTGAGCAAAGGCTAAGGACTGGTTC
The DNA here is from genome assembly GCA_009806455.1 of Tetrax tetrax. Classification (NCBI taxonomy): domain Eukaryota; kingdom Metazoa; phylum Chordata; class Aves; order Otidiformes; family Otididae; genus Tetrax; species Tetrax tetrax. The sequence continues at coordinate 53,768 of WHYT01013967.1, forward strand.
GCTCTTCTTACTATATCGCGTTTTCAGAGTTAATCTTTTGCCCTCCCCTGAGTCTGAAAAGTAGCTGAAACACCTGTGTAGTACCCGTGTGATTTGCTCTGTTTCCTCTCTGCTCAACGTATCCAGTTCCACTTTTCATGTGAAGTAATAAATCAAAATTTATTAGTTTTGGCTGAATGGATTTTAAAAATCCTTAATATTCCATCATTAAGCATATGCATAGACGGAAAAAGATTTCGGTAATCTTTTAAGTAGTCATCAATCTTACTACAGTTGCAAGGATTTTTTTTTCCTTTCAAAATGTGAAATTTTTCTTTTGTTACCACACATTCATTGAGCAGCATTGTAATACTGTATTAGCTCTGTGTGAATAAAGAGCAATTGAGACGCCTGTTGAATGAATGAGTAAAAAGCACAAATTACTTTTTAATGAAACCCTCAATTCTTCTCCTTTCCACAGAAAGCCCATAGCCTTGTTCAGCTGAATGCTCCTACAGTAGGTCACTTCAGTTAAGCCCCTAATAAACTGTTAATAGTTGAGGGCAGTTTTTCCTCCAGCCTTAATCGCCCAGTGTTGGACAGGGCCCTTGGAATCGTTAAGGTTGGTACGCTTTTGTTGGAAAAAAGGGAGATTAATGGTGGTGGTTCAGGCCTCCATTTACAACCCTGCCACATACACATGTGTTGAACACGATGCCAGGGTGGGCTAAAATTTTGGTGAATTTTGGGCAGGGGAGCATGTGGGCACTACCAGTTTGGTCAAAGGTGCCATAATGGGGCTTTAAAAATATCCCGGGAAAGAACAAAGTGAGACTCCTCCTCACTCAGCCTGGTTGCAGAGAGGTCTGGGAAAGGGAGCACAGCTGCGAGGTTGAGAGATTCCCCACCGGTGCTTGAAAGCTCACCGTAATTCTGGGGAGAGCTGAGAATCAGGGCGGGGTCCAAGACTGAGGCCTTTGAGAGAACTGACGGGTCCATGAGTATGTTTCTGCCAGAAACACCATGTCTTTCCATGGTCATAACACAATTTTAGAGCTTCTACCAGTGCAAAATTGTGTTCTGTTGGAAATTGTGGTCACAGCAACTACCCCTTCCTGGAAAAGACGTATTTTTAATGTCTTTTTTTTTTGAAACTATAAGAAATTGAAAGACATTGAGTGCAGTGTTTACTTTTTCCTTCTCTTCCTGGGTAGAAGGTTTCATTTAAATGTTCCATGGTATTTTAGCTGTTCAGTGCAAGGCTGTTTCCTCCCTAAATCCTCAGCTAAATGGAGTTGTATTTTCCCCTTTCGCCACGTCTTTGCTCACTGCTGGCACCTCTAAACAGGCAGACCTCGAGGGTTCGGCTCCTTGCAAAGCCCTGGCCTCGCCGCGTGTGTGCCTGCATCCTTTTCATGAATAAATACTGATGCTGCGGTAAAACGTAAAGTGTAATGGACTTGTCAGGAGTTGGCCTGTGAAATTAATACGCACGCTGTTCACCTGACCCGCATGAGGTTCGGGAAGCAGCAGACCCCTCAGCGTGACATAGCGCCGGTTCAGGCAACGGTCAGGTGAGCGTGTGCCCTCCGTGGCGCGGTGAGACACAGGCGGGCCGCGGTGGAAGGCGCACATTCCTTGGGTGCCTTCCTCTTTTTCCTTCTGCCACAAAATAGAATTCTAAATCTCTACCTTGCTACTGACGAGAAGCAAGCAGGGTGGGAAAAGATGTGCCGCAGGTTTGATCAACTTCAGCCGAAGTCTTGTTATGTTAAGGAATAATAGTTGGCAACTCAGGTTCATTAGCAGAGCAAAATCCAAGCTCCGTGTGACGGCCTGCGAGAAAACAGTTTGTTTTGCTGTCTTTGGGCTTTAATTAAGACGTGTTCAGTTCTAGCCCCCCGGCTCCCCTCTCCCCCTGCCCCCACCCAGCTTGCTGTGTCACAGACCGGCGATCAGACGCTTTCAGATGGTCCAGCCCATGACTTTGACCTTCTGCGCGGTCCGGCGTTCCCTGGGGAACCGTTCAGCTCATGAGGTCTGATTTCACACTTCCAGGATGCCTCGGCTCTCTTAACAATGACAGGGAGACAAAGCCCTTTAGAGCGGGCCGCATGGGGACTTGTTTAAATTGGAAACTAGAGAGGAGTCAAGGAACAAGGTTACAGGCTACAGAATGGTGCTTTTAATAAAGAGCTCACAGCTCCGGTTCAGCTCAAAGAGGGCTACCTCTGTACAATTAATTGAGACATTTATCTGGAGCATCTTAGGCCTCTACTTTCTCACAGAATTATGTGATAAATATCAGCTAAGAGGCAAATGAGATGTGCATGAAATGAATTTTTAACACTTTGATTACTGTGTCTCCAGTCTTCATTAGAAGTAAATTTATTTGTATTTCTGACCTCATTATTAATCAATTGTCTGCGGTTTTTTTGAGTGCCGTGATTTCAGAACCTGGTGTATTGGACAGATTTTACTAATCTGCTGGGTGATATTTAGGTTTATGGTCGAAAGCTTTTCGGGCTTCTCCTCCTCCAAAGGACAGAAACTAAGCATAGAAAATGAGGCAGATTTTTTTTTTCTTATTTTTCAGTTTTATGTCTGGAATTCAGCCTCTATTCTAAGAAAATTCCCCATTAAAATTTTGATTAAAGTACCTGAAAGTAGGATGAAGGTACCAAGATGGCTAAATGTGCAGAATGTAAATGAGTTTTCTAAAATCTGTTCTACTAAAATGTCCTAATACCGCATGTGCAAAAATAGTCTTTGAAATTGTTCTTCAGATGATAGGAAATGTCAGAGCGATGTACACAAACGTTAAATTCACAAAGGTATGGAAGCCCATGCATGTAAAAATGAAGGAATAAATTCAGAGGCCCTTTGGAAATACAGTTCCAGAAGTAATTTGCTCTGTCAATTAGTGCAACCAGATTTCAATATACACTTGAATTATCTTCACAAAGTATAGAAATCTACGAGATGGGCAGTATTCTATGGTAGATAAAATCTCGCTGTCGTGTAGGTCGTCGGAAGACATCAGTCCAGTATCACGTACTGCAAAACTACTTTTTTTTTTTTTGAGAATATAGCAGTTTTAGGGTAATAATGTCAAAATTAAGATCTAAAAGATGTTCTTGGTTAACCATAGCATTAAGAATTAAATATACAGCAAAAGGATGACTTGTAGTTATTATTTTTTTCTTCCGTAACTGTGGAAATGAGTCTAACACGATGGTGGCACCACTGGTCAGGGATCCCGCACGTTCGTGGTGTCAGTCCGTTGCAGCACGTTTGCAGCAGCGCTGTTAAAGAGGAGTTACCATTTCCATTTTAAAGATGGACAACGAAGAAAGGTTAACTGACTCGGCTAAGGCCGACAGAGCCAGTCCTTGTCAAAGCTGGCGTTTGGCTGGGGTCCTGTACTTAATCCATTAGATAAGGCAGCTTCTCGGGCTATTGAGCCGTTCCTGCCGCTGGCCAAAGGTCAGGCTGGCTGCTCTGCCGCAAGCAGCTGGCTGGCAGGGAGTTGGAACAACGTTAGTGACATTAACGTCCGCGTGAGTGGCACAGCCCCCCAGAGCCGTGAACGGGCTGTCTTGTCTTCCCAAAAAATAAAGGCCTTTTTTTTTTGGCTGTGGGGACTTAGATCCGTAATGGACAGGCATGGCCAGCGGCATGGGAGAACCGTAATAGCCTATGAAATATTCAAACAATATTTCGGCTTTCGTAACCGCGTTACACTTGATTGAACTTTGTGAAGTTGTGGTTTGCGAGCTTGACTTTCAAAAGTAGAAATGGCATTGAACTCTCTTATTAAATTTTTAAAACATTTTTAGTCATCTTTGTGATTCTAGTTCAGTTTTGATAATGTGATTTGAGCAATGCAAAAACTCACGTCATACTTGGTTCAGAATAACTGAGCTCAGTCTTTTGTGGAGGAAACTGTTGTAGAAACAAGACTAGGAAATTTTTTTGTGTTTATGGGTGTATACTGAAGAAATACATGCTTTCTGTGACCACGGTAGAAGTACTTCCACAGGGCTCACAGCTAGCCCCAGGCAATCTGCGGTCCCTTGGGAATTAATCCTTATGAGTACAGTAGGTTGTGCAGGGGACAGGTAGGTCTGCCATGTGCCTCTTGGCTTGCATCTGCTCTGGAAAGCCACTGCTGCAGTCGTAGTTCCTTGTGAGAGTCCATGGCAGCCCAGGTTAAGAAAGAAAGAGTCCTTTGGCAGTGACTGATGGTCCTTTTGTTTTTTTATTTTCTTTTATACAGACTGGATTTTCAAAGATTAAGAACAGAAAAGTTGTTTGTGACTGTACACAGGTGGTTTTTTCCTCTGTAAAACAGGGAATCATCTTACTGCATAAAATATGTATGTTTACATACGTTTGTTTACTAAAGTCTCCTTTTTTAGAATATTAACCAAATAATATACAGATGACATGCAGTCTTCTGGAGACAAATGCATGTATTTAATAGTTTTATAATAAAAGGACATCACAGTTTTAGTTGTGCAAAACATGGCAAGCAAGAAATGTAAGTTTAAGTTTTGATAGCTTTTCATCAAGGAAAACTCTGCCTTGTGTACAACTGGAGATCGAAAGTGAGTGCAAAGGTGCAATTATGTTGAATTGAAATCCCTGAGAATTGTGCTGCCCCAGAATGAATTTTTTTTTCTTGGAAAACAGTGTACCAAGAATCAAAAATTTTTATTGGACAGCTTCCCCCTCAGGAACCATTGACAGATGTATCAGCCCAGAAATGTGAATCACATTCTATTGGAATTTGACAGCTCTAATATTCAGGTAAAGTTCATATTTATACAAACACAGTACTTGCATCTGAACTGGCCACGTGTCACTTGATCTCCTGTGAAGAGGCAGTACTTTTGGAGCTGAACTTGAGATGACACCCAACATTTTGTTGCTTTAGCTGCCCCCCAGACTGGACAGAGTCCAGGTCACCACCGGCCTGGAAGAAGGGCTGCAGTGACATGTGTCTGAGACCAGTCCACCAGCTCCAGAACATCAGTTCACAGGGGTTCACAGGCCTCCTGACACCTTTGGTGCTGGCCGATGAGTTCCAGCATAGCGAGCCATCTGATCTGCAGATGTGGAAGTCCTGTGGCCTTTGAACAAATAGAAAGGGACTTTCCCAAACTTTTTCAAGTGAAAAACACAGCAAAACTCATAGGTGATGTGGTGCTGTAGCTACGTGAGAAGACAATTCAGAAGCTAAAATTGGGTGGAGGCTGAGGTTTTGTTGTTTTGACTTTCTAAATATTTTGAGAGACAATTAAAAATTGTCACTATTTAGGGCTCTCTTTTAAGGTGAAAAAGTTTATTTTACATACTTGCGGGAGAATAAAGTTGTTCCGGTGACCGGCTGTCTGAGCTTTAGGTAATGAATCTGAGCTCAGCTAACTTTCCCTCCTTTGTGAAGGACTGGGCTGTGAGGCTCTTTGAGCTTTGAAATAACAAATAACACGTCTCTAGTTCCTGGTTAGCCTCTCTTGCAACTTAACCACTGTTGTAGAGTTGGACCGGTTTCAGTTGGTGGGTGTGCAGTTCATCCAGGGGCCTGCAGTAGTCCTGAGAAGTAAGGGGATGAGGAAAAGACTAACCTTTTGATGAATGTGTGCAGAAGTCGGCTCCGCTGTTTCCGGCTGCCTAAGGATTAAATGCAATACAGCATAGCAGAAACAAGGGTGTCTGTTAAACGAGGTGCAGCGTGTGGCATGATGAATCAAATGGGCAGCTTCGAAAGATGAGAAGTTCTTTAATTTTTTTCACTGGTACATTACAAAGTAGAATTCCTTCTAGGGGACATTCTCAGGTAGGGGAAAAAGGGTTAGGGAGGTCCATCAAAAAAGAAACAATCTCTCCCATTCACATTTTTATGTGTACTAAGTAAATTACCACTTTACTTCTGTCGTTTCAGGAGCCCTTAGCACTGTACAAGTGGAGTACAAAAGCATGAGACGTTACAGCCACTGAATGTGTTAGTGAGATCTGGTTTACTCCTTATTGAGGTTTACTGCCGGTCTGATCTCCGTAAGTTGGAAGGTGTACTTCACTGATTTTTTGCTACCTACTTGTGTCACGAATTCCTTCAGGTGCTAGGTGCAGTAGTGATCGGTCCCACTGAGGTCATGAGATGACTCAAGATTGTTGAGTACTGGGAACATGCATTTGGTGTAGGTGCCTGTAGACAGGTGGTGGTTGTCTAACCCTTGCACAGCCCTGGACAGACACTGAGGGCTGAATTCAGAAGAAGTTTGTGCATGTGCTCCTGGTCAATAGAGTTGGGTACCTCTAAAGTCACTGGAACAGTAGCTGCAGGCCTACGAAAGGCATGGAGCGGGGAGCTAGTTGGAAGATCCTGGGTAGGCAGAGGAATCTGGGTGGAATTTCTTGACCTATGGCAGGTGATAAGGTGATATATGACAGTCGTGATTTAGTCCGTAGTGAAAGGCATACTTGTGATGACAAGATAATTCAGAATGATGTAATTGAGGCTGGGCAACAGAAAGGTTCTAAGTGTACTTTTAGAACTGCTAGATGGACAGCACATGCTTTTCTGAACACATGTGCTGCTTCTGTATAAAAATTAAGAAAACCATTTGTCTATCTCTTGCTTGAAATTGCTGATTGTATTGATTGGACGGAAGTTGTCTGAGGCTGCCTTGGTTAGAGTATGTGTTGTGCTTAATGTTCTGGCTTTGAATAATACCGTGATCGATATACACTGAAAGTTCCCAGATTTCCTTGGTCCTCCTAGAGACCAAGATACACAAGAATGACGTCTTTTAATATTTTAGTGCTCTCTTAAGGCTTTCATTGGGAGCGATCCCGTTATTTTGAACGCTTTTGCAATGCAGCAGGTTGCCGTGGCTGTCAGTGAGAGTTAAGCTTGCAGTTATTCTTGCTAATAATGAGAACTTGAAAGATGACAGATGGATACGAGTTTCACCAAGTACTTGTACGTTGCTCTGGCTTTCTCTTTCTGGATCGTGTTCGCTTATTTGGGTTGGTATCCAAATAACGTTTGCACGTACCATATGTTTAGCACGTCAGTGAAGAGTGTTGCCTTTCGGATACCCAGCTTGGATGTGAGTGTTTCAGCATACGGAGGGAGTGCCTATAGGTGATGATGAAGGACTTTGCATATGGGGACTTCATAGCCTCCTCGTACAGCAAAAACAGTATTCCTTAGTAGAGATGTTTGTAGCCAGGAAACTCATACTTGTCACCACGATATTCGGGCCTTCTCTTGTACCATTTCACAGTATTTCCTTTTGTCAAATTTGGTCTCGAACTGTTTTCAAGTTATAGTGGGTGAGGGAGACTTGAAATGTTGGGTGTGAGAGGGGATTCTTTTATTTCCCAAAACTGTCTTTGGTTTGATCTAGGACCTCTGTGATTGATGTTACGTGTTATTTAGCATTCTTAAGTGGGTTGGTATCCATATAAATCTGTAAGGAGAGTCATTGAAAACTGCATGAAAATAAATTCATGTAGTAAATACTTTCTCTTTGTTTAGAGAAGGTGGCCTTTAGACACTGCAGTGCATTTTCCTGTGTTTGTATACGATTGATAAGCACAAATCACGTTGTACCATCATATGGAAATATGATTGATGGCACTTTAAAAAATGAGATCAAGTAATATGACCTAGTTCACCTGCCGTGTCAGTTCTGCCTTGTTATTTTAACTGTCTTCTGGGTGTTTCTTTTTCAAATGTTGAAACCTAAAGAACCAAAATAAATATGAATCGTCTAAGTGTCCTACCACCTTTCAGGCTTGTGAAGCAGGAAAACATGGAGATGTGTGGTACATCCATCTCTGCTGACTAATGAATGAGTCATTTTTCAAGTTTCATGGGAAAGATTTGGTAGCGTATTGTTTTCTAGAGAAGGTAAACATCAACTCTAACTGTATTTCACAATCTGTTTAAAACAATTATTCTTTATCATTAAAGTTAATAATATGCACATTAACCTCTGATGTAGTCTGAATCAATACTGCAGTTTGGGAGATGTGACCCCTGGACAGCTTTGTCTAAATATTGATTTCATTGTCATTTGTATAAGGTATGAAACAAATTACATGCCTCCCTAATATCATTAATGTAGCCCCGTTGAGCTGCTCAATTTATGGCTTCTTAGAGTGCATGACAAAGCGTTACGGAATTATTGAAGACATTGTGAAATACGGTCGCTTAGTGTGCGAGATTTGATTGTGGGAGGCCAGTGCTAACGCTCAATAACTTTCAAATGCTCTGCTGTCCAAAGGAAGTCCAGGGACAAGAACAACTAGTATGCGACTTGTTCATTTCCATCAGAAAAAGTTCCCTTGGGTTCTGGGAGCAGCTATTTATTCTGCAGCCTTCTACTTATGTATTTGTAGCCTCACATGAAGATAATGCATGTACTTGTATTCTGTGCCAAAGGCAAACGTTGTTCTCTTCACTTAGTGCAGAAATTAGGAACAGGTAGGAGGGACAGCATCTCTCTGTCTTGGCCAGCATTTATAGTGCTTGTCATAATTTGAAATATGAATTAAATAATTTACTGCACATTGTGATTTCTTCCCTTTGCCTCATTATTTTAACTGTCTTCTCACCATGCCCCTCATGGTTTTGTTTACTGCTCTTTCCATCATAGCTATTCCTCAGATCTTCCTCAGAACACCTTCTTACCCTTCCAGGATATTTCAGGATTGCCCCGAAACTCAATCAATCTTCCCTTCTTTTTTCTTCCTCCCTCTTTGGAGAGCTCCTTTTTTACACAACCAAGCTGATGTTAAGCGCGACATTCAGGTGTCTCCTTTCCTTCTTCTCCTTTACACATACAAACCTTGGCCTTTTGGATATACAAGAAAAAGCTTAGTATAGGTTTCCTGTCTTCCCCCTAAACTTCCATGCTCTTTGTGTGATATCCAGCACTGCTCACCTGCAGTCATTGGCTATGAGCTGGCTTCTCTCACGTTCAGGGGCACCCACACGCACGCTTCCTTTCACAATTCTTTTTCTTTAGATTAAAAAAAAAAAATCAACTTCCATATCCAGTCTAGGCTACCGCTTCCATTATCCACATATTACATTTTCAAAGCGGCATCTTCATACTTTTCTCCTGTGGTGGCTTTCATGCTGAGGGACCTTCTTATAAATATATGCAAAGCTACTTCATTGTGCTTTAATGTATACAAAAATCTCAACCACATTTGAGCTTCTGCTGTGCCGAGACTACAGCCCATCATTCCAGCTGATGTCGTCTCATTGTTTAATTGTACTTTCTCATTTTCTCTGGTGTTAGGCTTTTATCTGAGACTGTCTTTAAGGCTTTTTGATTTGGGGGAGAGGATTTGTACAGCGTGAAACATGTAGGGCGTAGTAATCTTTGGATAAGTATCACAGGTGCTATGTTATTATAAATAATATGGAATAATACATTTCCTACCTATCAGAATGCTCTAATTATGTTATCATTACAGTCAATGTAGGATTGACACCATTAAAGTTCTCTTAGCTGTCTCAGAAGGGTGCTTGGCACCTTTTAGGAACCTGCTGTTTTTCCATCAGAAAAGTCTGTATGGTGATTTTTTTTTCCCTTTTTTTTTTTTTTAAAAAAAGACAAAAAAATGTTCTTTTAGTGAAGAATGTTAATATATGACGGAGATGAACAGCTTGTTATGATCATCCTGAATGTAATGCAGACCATAGAACTTCCTTGAATTATTTCTGAGAGAATGACAATGCAGAGTAGGAAAACAAAGAGAAGCCCCAAACTAATTTTTATTTAACCTTGCTTATGGTGGGTTTTCTTAGCTGATAAATTTTTGTCCAAATTTTCTCTTATAGGTAAAAGCGACCCATTTTGTGTAGTTGAATTGAACAATGACAGACTGCTGACACACACTGTCTACAAGAACCTCAACCCAGAATGGAACAAAATCTTCACATTGTAGGTGTTTGGATTTTGTGAGAGTTTGGGGGGAGTTGGGTACTGAGGTTTTTTGGGGGGCAAGGGGTGTTTTGAAGGGGATGTACGTGTGAATCAAAGATACCTGCTGCTAATTCTGATGTTTCTAAACTAAATAGCTAAAGACTTTTTTGAGGATTGAAAACATTAAAAAAAAATAGAGAAGAGGTGATTACCATTTTAAAGGTAAAAAAAACAAGGACTGTTTCTTGGAAACCAAGCGTGAGTAATGCTATGCACTCCAGACTCCTGCTCACTTCAGGAGAGTTTCAAGGGGCAGATCCCTCACACTGGATTTAGCCCTGAAATTGTGGGTGGAAAAAAGGGTACTGTGATTATGACCTTCATTAAGATGTGGTTGTTAACTTTAATAAACATGAGATAACTGTGTAAGGGAAGAATTTAAAATGCATTCATACTTTTCTGAATGATGACCAGATACTTTCCACTTGTTCTTTCGATTTACCAGCTGCACATCTCACCGTACGGTCTCGTGTCACACTGGTACAGTGCTGCTGTTGGGTAAAACGCAGCCCTACACATTTAGTTGATGGGGAGGCGATGCAGTTGGGATTTTTTTAACCTGCTGTTATTTTGAAGGCAGTAAAAGGTTCTGATGAAGCAGAAGAAAGTCTTCCACAAACAAAATGCTCCTGTTATTTATCTGGCTCAGTTGCCGCCTTTTTCTCCCTGCTTCCCTCTGTCTGACTGCAATGTGACACCAATGAGTAGAAAACTGATGGGTTGCAGGTTTCTCTGCTGCTGAAATTGGCTCACAGTCCACTGCAAAAGCAGCAGAAGCTTGAGCGTTGTGTACAGTTGCTCCACTTTATCAGAAATGAAAATACTACGTTCTGCCCTTGATCTCAAAACACGGTCTGGTTGTAATTTTTTTTTTTTTTTTCTGCTCTCAGGAATGAACTCAGAACAAAAGAAAAAAAATCTCACAACAGTTGTACTTCTCATTAGCTTATTAACACAGGTCTCTGTATCTGCAAAACCACCCTGAAGTCTTTATTAATTTATTTTTAATCATCTAGTAATAGACCTAATAACAGATCAACTTCTACTGCTCGACAGTGTTCTCTGCATAAGAAATTGCCTGGTTTTGAGGAGGACAAAAGACTAAGCAGGAATCAAATAGGCCTTCAAGGAGTGTTTTCACCTCTCTTCTCTGTGTATTTGCATGGATTGCTGTACTTGTCCTCAGATTTGTTAATTAAATTTGGGCTAGCAGTCCAATTTCGTCTGGAGGTGCGTTTTACTGAAGTTAAACTGCTTTGCTTGAATTCGTATTTCCTGGGTCAGCCATTTCATCAAAGATGAGTTCTCAAACAATTCTGGTTTTTTTCTCTGAATAAGGAATGTGAATTTTTCACTGGAGAGTTTACAATGTGCAGTGACATTTGCTGTGCGTGGTGGTGCAGTGTTTAATGGCTGGCAGGCAAAACCCAGTAGCAGCTGAGAAATGCATGGTATTGTGTTGCTTGTTCCTAATTTTTCCATAATGACTGTTGCGTATTTGCAATTAAGCAGAGATTTTAGAATTACAGAGCTTATTCTCAGGGCAAGGATGTGCTCGTGTAGCTCGTAATCACTTTTGTTTACAAGCGGAGGGATTCTGCAGTGTCTGGGGTAAGGATTTTCGCAGGGACAGGAGTCTGTAAGGGTAGGTCTCTGCGGGCTCTCGCTGCTGCTCACGGTGGTAAATCGCCCTGCGCTGCTTGGCGCTGGCTCCTTCCAGCTCGTCCAGCACAAACCTCAGGTAGGGTGTTTAAAACAACGTCCTTCAGAAAACTTCCGTGGGGAAATCCTGAGCGAGCGATGGCTGCAGCCCGTAGGAAGTGTTTCAGTTATACGGAGGGAAGCCTCATTCCCTTCAGTCAACGGTGTGGAAAAATAGACAGGTGTCTGTTTTTGCTAACTCCTCATGGTTTTGTTCTTGGTACCTGCCGGTGTAGGTGACTTTGTCTCCCTTCTGTGTGTGCTTCTCCTTTTGTAGCAATATTAAAGACATCCACTCGGTGCTCGAAGTGACAGTTTACGACGAGGACCGCGATCGGAGCGCTGACTTTCTAGGCAAAGTTGCTATACCACTGCTGTCTGTAAGTTTCATTCACCTGACATAGTGCTCTGTATTTTTCCTACTGAAGGGGGAAAGGGAAAAAAAAAAAGAAAAAAAAAAAAAAAGATTTGCAGCTCTGTGTCTGTCATTTCTCAACCCAGGTCTGTAATAAGAACACTAAAATTTTAACATACTCAATTCACGGCCATGTTGAATCCCATGATAGTTAATTTTTCCTGACAGACTCGGCCCTGGTAATGAACAGGTACTTGTCAGACTTGCCACAGTTGTTTTGGGTTCTCTGTCAGTTTCAGCAGCTGGGGGTCAGGGGTCACCGGGGGGGTGTATTCAGCGGAGACCGCGAGACAGACGGCTGTCATGTCCTTTTCCTGCAGATTCAAAATGGTGAACAGAAAGCCTACGTCTTGAAAAACAAGCAGCTGACAGGGCCAACAAAGGGGGTCATCTATCTTGAAATAGATGTGATTTTTAATGCTGTAAGTCTTAACTTTGGCTTTTTTGTACTGCTAAAGAGTTCAGTTTCATGAAAGCTTTTGTTCCTGATTTGTGGAGAATTTCTGTCATTCCTCATTTTCTCTAAACCTTGATGTGTACTGCAGAATACTCTTCTGCCACTGCCTGGCACACCCACTCTTTTTGTTGCTGCTGCCGCTGCTATCGCCGCTAACGTCAGGAGCAGCAGCTTGCGCCTCGCCCTGCCTTTATCTGCTGCGGGCTTGGCAGCCGCGACTTTGAAACTTCCTAATTTTTGCAAATCGCGGCGTGTGTTATTAGCAGGGAGCGGCGTACGCTCGGAATACTGACACGCGTTTCCATGCCTAGGTGAAAGCCAGCATACGAACCCTCATGCCCAAAGAGCAGAAGTACATTGAAGAGGAAAACAGACTGTCCAAACAGGTAAAGAGTCAGGAAACACTAATCCTTCCCGAAAGCCTTCATCCCGAGCGTGCACACCCAAATATCTGGTGTCATACTGCTGAGGGTAGAGAATAACATTTTCATTACCTGTTTACAAAAGAATATGATAGGTTGGAAAAGGCAGAAACAAAATACATGGGTTTATTGTGTCTCCTCTATAAATTGCAGCTTAATTTCCATGAAATAGGTGAATAAGGACACAGTTGAAACCATCGGGTTCCACACGTATCAGATTATAGCACAGGTGCATGTAAACTAAGTCTTGCATAAATTTTTGCTGTTAACCTTGACCCGAAAGTTCTCCGTTTGTGCAGGGTCGAGAGCCTTTCAGCATTCTTTTAGCCAAATTTTAAGTAAGTTAGCTGAGTAAAGCTTGAATCAAAGGTGGAAGCAGACTGAAACCCTTTATTCCTTTGGGGAGGAAATGTCTGGACCCTTTTTTCTCTGGATATTTCTGCTACGCAGAGTTTTAGTGTTTTGGTAAAAAATATTTAAACACACATCTTATCTCTTTCTCTGCTTTTGATTTGGTTTTTCGTGTTCCACAAATGATGTATTTTATACAGAAAGACCTGGGCTTTTGGTTGGACTGTGGGAACAAAATTTTTGTTGTCTGCAGTGAAAAGGCAAAGATCTCAAAAGGTTTTTTTTTTAATTTTACTGAAAGCTTATAGACTTGAGTGTAATTTAAATTATCTGCTGGATGAATTTTATATCAGTTGTATGACACATTTCATTAAAAAATATTTCAAAACACAAAATATTTTTTTCTTTATTGTTGTGAGTCATGCAGTTACTAAAGCTGCATTTTACACCACTATTCCAGCAAGGAAGGAGCAAGGCCTTTTATTCAAGATTCATTCTTCTCCCCACTTTCGTAGCAGAAAAAGGCATTGTGATTTTTGCAGATGGCAGGACTAAACTTTAAATACCCACTTTGGCTTGTTTTTTTTTCAGATGAGGTTGCATCAGATACCCCACCACAATACCCCTTGGGGCGGGGAAAAAAAATTAATTTTCATGTGTGACTGATGTGGTTGCATTTTAAAATATCCAAATTATCTGAGAGTGAACATATCTTACTTACCTAGCGTTTTCTGTGCTGCTCAGTACACAAACTAAATCATTCACTGGTTTGTTCACTGTTTTTTGGTCAAGCGTGTTGCCATTTCAGAGGACTTCAGGGTGCTCACCTGAATGAGAACCCAGCGCTGTTGTGCGGTTAAAGTTACTTTCATAAATACGTAAAACCAGGTGGTCAAAACACATCACAACAGACAAATTTGTTACAAATGAAGGAAAAGTTGATTGTAAAGGGTGCAGGTGGTCTTAATTAGGTTAAAGCAGTAATTCTGCATGGTTTCAGATTAGTGTCCTGCAGCATCTTTTTATTAAGAAAGGCCAAAATTTGTTAAGTACTTGAGAATGGGTAAGGCCTTCTCTACCTAATTAAATTCTGAAATCTTAATAACAAAATCATTCATGAAATTTTGCAAGTGGCTGTTTAAAACCGAACCATTCAACAAATACCAGTTGACACAACCGACAAATTCTCTTTTCCAACTCTCTCAAATTTTGAACTATTTTTCTCAGTTTGTGAACTAGAGAGCTTAACATCTTATTTTCCCAATTTTCACCCAAATTAAGAATGACAGTATTGTAAGCATGAGCCTCTTCTAAAGCTTTTGGGGTTTTGAAACATTTTCATCCTTGCGTCTTTTTAACAGCTACTGTTAAGAAACTTCGTCCGGATGAAGCGTTGTATCATGGTGCTCATAAATGCTGCCTACTATGTTAACAGCTGCTTTGACTGGGATTCTCCCCCAAGAAGTCTCGCTGCTTTTTTGGTATGATCTTCTATATTGGTATGATCTATTTATATTATTGACAATAGAGTATTGTTAATTGCCCTGGTGTATTTCTGTTCTACACTGAGTGATAATACAGTGTTGATGTGGGAGTTTCTTTTTTTTTATTTATTTAAAACTTTGCCTTATGAAGATACCACAAATCACGTTTACTCACTTTTTTTAAAAAAAAAGTAATTAAGTTTAAAATGTCACACAAACAAGATAGAAAGTTGGAGTTTTTTAATTTATAATTGTACAAGTAACATAAGCAAGTGATGCCACTCAATATACAGTCAGTGAACCATGGATGATACATCATGAGCTTCTCACACATTACATCTGTTAAATTTTGTTTGGCCCTCCTGTATACTGCATATTTACTCTAAAACTTGTTTTGGATATTTCATTAATTCTTTTACATATCATGAATATAAAATTAGTGTTATTTTCCCCTCTACTTACCAACGTAAGTTACAATGCCTGTCACTTTTTTAGAACTACAAAGCTCTGGATCCGAATAGTTGATAACCTTCTAAGATTTAGTGTTCTTGGTTTAAAAAAAAACAAAAACAAAAACAAAAAAACCCCCACAACTCTAAAATCATCACTGCAAATAAGCTAGTAACTTTAAACATCAAGCTCTGGTCATAGTTCAGTTTCTGGTGAATTAATTTTCAGTGATTTAAATGAAACTGCTTTTCTCCATAAACATTAGTTTCATTACTATTAACCTTTATTTTCCTGTTAAATTTTGAAAGTTCCAAGTGTAATTGTAGATTACATTCCATTTCCCAGATGAATATCTTTTTTTTTTTCAAAATCATACGAGCTTCAAACAAGACCTGAGTCCCCATTTGTTTTTTGTGCGAGGAAGTCCCGCCAGGAATAAAGATGTATGCATGGACACACCTTCTGGAATACCTAAATTTATTGAGTTGGCTGAAATACTGAAGTTCAGAGCCTCTCCACCATGAATATGTGCGGGGAATGGTTTTGGTCTTGCTCTGAATAATTATAGAGGGAGTCTGGTGACAGCGGTCCTGGCTTGGGTACCTGAAGCTCAGGTGCCTCAAATTTGGGAATATCAAACCAGGCGTGGGAGCGGGCTGGAGCAGTAAAAAGGGTTCCTTTGCTGCGTCACTAAATCGTGCTGCTCCGCAGGAAGTTTCTTCTGGCAGGGCTCCATCTGTACTGCCTGGCTGGTTAAACCCCCTGTCAAGGGATGGCGGCACGCTGTCGGTCCTTGGTCGCAATGTTCATCAGGAGTACGGGAGAGATACGTGCTGTTCGCACTCTCAGGGTTTATATCAGTACAGTTTATACTCGTACTGATGTCCGTAATAAATACACTAGGTGCAAAAATCTGTTTGGTTTAGAGAGATGATCTGTCATTTCAGTTTAAAATGATCAAAATTTCATAGGAAAATGCAAGTTTCTACATGAAACTCAGATGTTCGTGTTGCTATTACTGCTCCAGTTAGTAAATACTCGTCTGTCCAAGTCTGATTTTGGTATGGATGCGGAATACCCACCTGTTACCAGTGGAAGAAAGGGAAACAGAAAGGTATCCTATTATTTGGGGCAAATGAAGTTATTTATTTCTCATAGTGCACTGCTGTGGCCATGGCAGAAGTTCTGTTGCTGTGAAATTGTAATTGTTTCTGATAGTACAAGAAATTCAGTGTCACAATAAGTAGACGGAAATACATAAAACAGAATTGGAGCAGGGAGGCATGTAGTCAGTATAAGATCTTCCTGATTTTATTTTTTTATATGTATATTCATATTCTATACATTTCAAAGCCTACTCTTCTTAAGTTTACTTCTAGTATTTGTTTTGCTATGTGGTGGTTGTGGTAGTTGTGGAGATACTATGTCTGCATCAGTGTGACTTCACAGATGTGTTCCTGCTCTGCATCCGAGTGCATCCTGTGCTTTTCGACCTGATGTTGTTCTCTCCATGCATCAAATCTCTCTGTTGGGCCAAAAATTGATAAGTTTTTGCTAGCCAAGTCAAGCCTGCATGACCTTCTGTCATGGTCATAAGCTTTGGATTTCTATGGTTTCTAGAGTTTCATAGCTATCGTAGGCCCTTGAAAAATCTTGAGAGTGGTCCACTACCGTGTGTGATGCTGAACTGTGCTTGCACTAGGGTTACGCTTGAGTCGAATAGAGTCTATGAAAAAGCTGTACCTACGTCTGTCGTTTTCATCTCTTCACTGTTACAGAAATCGTATCTCCTCTTGAAGTTGTCTCCCAGAGGTTAGAGAATGTCACAGTGAAATGTCAGTGCTAGAAAAGAGATGAGAAATAGGCTGTTCTGGAGGTTCCCAGCTCTGTAGGCAGGCTAATAATTAACATACAAGAAGCAAACTTCTAAACTAACCATTTCTTCTTCCTGTTGGGTTTGAAGACGTACCTTGATGAGTAACATCCCGATACAAATTTACAGCCATTTCACACAAGCTGCATATGTGAGGGTTGGTTTTTCAGATCTCCCATTGCCCCGCATTCTTGTCATTACCATTACTTTGTGTTGTACCTCACCCCATGTCTTTACTTTCTGATGGGACCACTGTTACGGAAGACCGCAGGTGAGGAAATTCTGGCAGACTGGCTCAGTTTTCAGAAATGTAGTTAATGAGAGAGATCTGGAAAGGAGGACTGCTCTTGGAAACCCGCAAGAAAGCCTTGATTAATACGATGACTCTGTAACGAGCTACAGTTGTCTGTTTCATCTTCCTTGCACGTTGAAGTGTTCACTGCACCTCCTTTTGAAGTCATTCTTGGAGAGTCACACTGTAAGTTGTTGAGACAAAAATATTCCTTGAAGGGGCTTGCTGGTTGTTTACATGGGAGAACTTAGCTGTCTCAAACCTTTACATTATTTGAGACATTTTAGGAAAGGAAATGCTTTTATTAAAGGTTTAGGATGATTCTTTCTCAAATCTGTCCAAAGGCCCCAGTTCAATGACTTAAGTTGCCCGTGCTGAACCTAGAAGTATGGAAACCTAGAAGTTAAGTTTTCAGTGTTCTAGACTATGGGTTTCCTCAACTAAATATGTTACCTGTTTCTGTTGAAATGTATTAGCTCATCTCCTTCACTGGGGATTTTATCTGAATAACTTAAGGTTTTGACTCCATTTTTTTTTTTCTATATCTCAGTAATTCACAGTAGAAGAATAATTGCTACCCAGACTTTTTTTAATATATTTTTGTTCTAGTATAACCGTGACATATTATTAGCTGGTATTTTTCAGTTATTCAGAGACATTTATAAATAGCTTATGAAAAACAGATTGATCTGGCTAGAATATGACTTTGGATTTGAACCGTCAGAAGATTTTATATTCTCTCCTCCTTTTTCATATCTTTTTCCTTTTAAATACAGAAAGAGCATAGCACCGATGTTAAATTAGTGTTTCAGTTAACAGCTTTATTATATTGTGCATAGTCCTGTTACGTCTAGAGGCTGATCAATAAAGTGTTATTGGCTTGTGTTTGTGCTTCGTAAGCACCTAAATGCAATGGAAAAGAGTAGAATACATAGAGGGAGCCCTTGCTGTAAATTTAAATTTTCTGCATTTGGATTATTTAGCAGTTAATTTGTATATATGTTTAAATTCAGTCATTACTATGCTATGTTTCAGGCAGAAGAACTTTTATTAGAGTATCCGAAAGTGGATGGTTTTCCTCAGATTAATCTACTGTGAGCACTGAAATGTCTACTAAATTGGGCCTAATTTCCATCAGCTTCTTGACCAGACATTTGTGTTCCTGCAGATGTCAGTGGGTGCAACGTAGGGGGAAAAAAAGTGTACACTCTTTTTTTCTGGTACTGTCATTTCTCACTGTAATGAGCACAAAAATAATTGGACAACTGAGCTATCAGTAAAAGGACACACTTCAACGTGAGTCAATGAATTATTTTACGGGACAAACTTTAATCTTTAAATGTGATTGTAGATAATTTGTGCTACCATCTGTCCATTTGGAATTCTTTTAGCCTTTTCAGTCGTTATACAGTAAGTGCTGCTGTGTTTAACATTAACATTTGATATTTTACACATTTAATTTCCGTACTGCTGCGTGGTCCTCGGGGAGCTTTGCTCTAGTGCTACATGAGAGAGACAAAGTATTGATCAGTTAACATTTCAGCTACATTTATGTATGTCGCAAAATTAATGAAAATGCCAGACAAAAATGTCAGAGTGCACAAAAAGGTAGAATTTAAATTTGGTAGTTTAATGAAAAGTTTAAGATGTGCATTATCAAAAATGTCCCCTTACCTTTAAAGTACAATTCATAACTGAGTAACTAAAGGGAACCACATATTTTACTTAGAGGAACATTGAACATGAAATATGAGGGAATGTGTGATCTCCAAAGTGTTTGGTATCCCAAAACGGCCTCAGTAAAGCACTTTAATTTCCTCCTTGAACATTTAACTGTTACTCGTAACACAAACTTGTGTCCTGTCTCATTTGGGAGCAGAGCACCCCCACCCCATCTCACGTGTGCTTTTCAGTGTGTCCTCAAATTAAAGCTTTCGATGGACATGTTCTTTATTCCTGTTCTTACTCCTCCACATCTTTCTATACGCGTGCATGCATGCATACAGAAAATACTTTTCTTCCTTAGTCTTCGAAATATTGATAAAATGACTGGCCCTGCGTCCAAGT
The DNA here is from genome assembly GCA_009806455.1 of Tetrax tetrax. Lineage (NCBI taxonomy): Eukaryota > Metazoa > Chordata > Aves > Otidiformes > Otididae > Tetrax > Tetrax tetrax. Next base: position 73,272 of record WHYT01013967.1, read on the forward strand.
CATTTGTCAGGTCAAACTCACCTTCACTTTGTCTTGTAATGTTTCACAATTCATGTGTGAGAACGACATAATAGTGTCCCTGGCCTTTGATTAAGTGTTGGTTCTCCTGCTCGTACACCATTTAGTTGTGGTGGTGTCACGCCAATTAATGGAAACCGAGATGGGAACAGGAGAAAAAGGAGCTGGTCCTTAGCAAGAAAGGAGACAGTAAAGTAATTTTGTCAACTTACTTAGCTTTTCCCTATGAAATAGGGAAGTGATCACTACTGTGAGTTTCAGAAGCCACTTTCACTCAAAGCTGAAGGACAAAGATTATATTTTGGGATAGACTTGATGTGATTCCATCAGGAATGGGAATGCGTTTGTTTAGTTATTAAATATTTTCCTTTTTTTCCCCACATTGCAGTTGTAGGAGACCCAGAATTTTGCAGATATATTTAGGAACTCATAGATTTTGCTGTTGTAGATGGCATTGTTGAGGATATCCCATACAAACACCTTCAAATGGCTTTTTACTGAACCAGGTGAAGTGGGCCATCAGATTGTCTTTGCAACCTATTGTCTAGAATTTGAAATCGGAAGAAGTGCTGGTAAGGTACTTGCAGAAACTTCTCATATCCTAAAAAAGCCTTCCCAAAAAGTCCTGTTGCTGTCAGAACTGCCTGTTCTCAAACAAGATTTGCTGGGGTAAAGCAAGACGGCGGTGGCCGGGCTGGGTACGGGGTTCATTTCTGATGCAGGTTGCAGAGGCGTGCAGGAGTCTTTCGGCTTTGTGTCAGCTGTACCCTCACCTGCAGGAAAAGGGGAGCAGACCAGGCTGCTGTGCTTTCGGTCTTTTTGGGAAACGAAGCAGGCAAAAAGCAAAGTGGTCTAAATCCTGTTTCCTCTTTCCTGATTTTCTTCAGACCAGCAGAACTCATGTGAGACTGCTGCAGAAACAGAGTGGGATTCGAGCTCTCAGAAACACTTATCTGACTGTGTGTCGGGTTTTGGAAAGTGAGGTAGCGAAGGCACGTCTATATTTCAATGGTATATGTGACCGCTGAGATCCATTAACCAGTCACCCTTAACAAAGAAACCAGCAGCAGCAGTGGTACTTAGCTATTGCAGCTGAGGAGTGATGCTGCTGTGGAAATACTCGTGTGGTCAGTCCGCGTCTGGCGTTTGACGCATCCTCTGTTTGCAGATCTGATAGAAGGAAAGACTGTGCAGTATTTGTATGCTTAAAGATTTATTTTAGTATTTTATGTTGGTTTTAAAATATCGCTTCCATTTCACCACCTTCATAGAGCGATCGCCACTTGTTAAAGCACTTTAGCAGTGTGGTTGGTTGCCGAAGGGCAGACGCGGTGCCGTTTTCGGCAATCGGGAGCATCCTCTGTGCCGCCCAGCCGCTCTCCCAGGAGGGCGTGTGTCTGTCTCAGGTTCTGAGCCGCACCACCGCCATCCCTGGGGTGGTGGGGTGACTGGGGTACCCACCCCAGTGTGTCCGAAATGGCACCAGCTCTACCTTAGGCACTCTAACTGCTCCCTTAGGTGTTTGTTTTACCTGCATGTCTGTTTTAGGTGCTTACCTAAACTCCATTCTGAGTTCTTCATAATCTTAAAGTGTTCAGTCTCAAAAATGCCTGTGCAATGGAGGGAAATGCTTGCCTTGTTTTACATAGACTCATAGAATCATGGTATCATAGAATCATAGGGTTAGGGTTGGAAGGGACCTTCAAAGGTCATCCAGTCCAACCCCCTGCAAGGAGCAGGGACATGCCTGACTATCTTTAACGTTGGAAGAGACCTTCAAGATCATCAACCCAACACCACCATGCCCACTAAACCATGTCCTGGAGTGTCACATGCCCAGTTGAGGTAAAGAGGCTTTATGATTTCTAAAAGAGGACATACACAGTGGAATAGAGCACTGGTATCCCAAATCTTGGACTGTTCCCTTCACTACCAGACCGTTCTTCCCTTTTCTCTCTGCTTAGAAAACTGACAGCTTTGTGCTGAAAGTGTTTGCTTATCAGATCTTTCAAAATGCTGTTGTGGCTTGCTACACCAGAAGATCTGATGCACCAAAATGGATTGATCAAAAATTGTGTAAATCAACAAAAACTACTAGTTACCATCCAGTATTTAGTGTGACTCGAAACCCAGGCAGCCAGTTTGCGGGAGCGGCGATCTTGGTCTGGCGTGCGTTTCCCATGATGTGGCTCAGGTACAGCGCGGTCGGCAGCCGCTCAGTGTTGCTGGAAGGGTTGCAGGGTGTTGGACCGGACCCCAACCCTCTGTGTGTCCAGAGAGGGGCTGCATCGCGTCACGTATTCCTGCTTGCTCTTGAGTGTGCAAAATTCTCCTGAATAAAACGCGGTGCGTTTGAATGAGCAGCTTCAGACAGCGTGGATGTTAAATGGGGATCATTATTTAGTACCAGTGTTCTAAGGAGAAAGCGATGTGTACCTTACCATCACTGGCTTCCCTGAGTTGCTGTTTCACAGTTGTTGCAGGAAATCTTGGGCATTTAAACTTTCATTACTTAAACAGTGCACATGGCTGGGTTATAAAATACCGTACTTTTTCATCGTCTTTCGGTTATGAGTCATACGAGAACCAACACACTATAAAATCACGTTACAAAGGGTGTTTTACTTCCTTTTTATTTTAGCGGCGGTTAGGTATTACAATGGTTTGCCTTGAAGTGGAAGGACTATGGGCCACACTGATTTCACCGGACTGTTTAATATTTAAAATAATAATGCAATGTTTTGCAAAAAGTTTCATTGTAGTGAAGAAAGAGGCAATAACCAGGTATGTCCTGTGCTAACAAGAAGTGCCAAAGTAAGGAAAATCAGATAGAGAAGTGATCTTTCAAAGCTTTTGGTTATCCCTATAGAGCAGTTGCTTGTTCGGTAGGTATGGAGCTGGTAGGTGATGCTGTAAGCATCTCTGCCCGGGTGGAAGAATGAAGAAAAAACAAGCAATTTTCAATATGCTGGATTTTACCAGAGTGAAAACACTTAGGGTAACTTTGTAATGTTTCATATATGCATCATGAAAATATTTGTCTTGCTGATGTTGTTTAACCTGCAGTTTTGTGATGTCGGTTTTGATTGCAGAATGTGAAGTCCAGCCTGTTAATATAAAAAAGGCTTAGAACGTATTTTGTTGGCACTGGTGTCGCGCATGCTGTGTGAATAACAGTGACTGGTTTTATTGGTTTTGTAAGTAAAGCCTCAAAAGAAGAACACTCCCGAGTAACCATGGGAAGTTTTGACCCTTCATCCTAAAAGGTTGCCACACATAGCTGTATCCCACGTTTTTGGCAAGGGAGAGATGCTGCATGCTTCCCATTCCGAAAATGGCAGGTTTGGACCAGAGAGAGTTTGAAAGCTTGCTTCCCACTTGGAAATAACTGGCGGGTGGGGATGCTGTTGGTGATGGTGATTCCCAAAACCAGCAGAACCGGTGGGGAGAATGAGCCATGAGTCTGTTTCCCTCAGGACAGCAGGAAATCAGAGTGAAATTTGGCTGTGCCGTTCTGCTGTCTCCTGAGTGATTGCTTAAATTTCTGAACCGAAGGCCAAACTGATGGTGATGAAGAAGATTCCCACCTGGCCTCAGCCGTGTTGCTGGTGAAGGCTGGGTGTTTGCAGTGGCCGGTCTTGCGCAGTAGCTGCTTGTGCGGCTCACGGCAATGTAAAGAGGAGCAAATACTGCCTTGAAGAGCCTTTCCCCTAGGTAGTAATGCAAGAAACAGTGTTGTCTAGGTAGTTTTTAAATATATGAAACACTCAGAATGTGGGCAGAATGTTAAGTTTTTACCAAGTATCGTGCTTAAGTGATTTTGCTTCTGCGGGAAAGAAAAATTTCAGCTGACCTTGAAATAAAAATCCTGTAAATCTTGTAGCCACTTGTTTGAGAGAACCAGCTTTTTTTTTTTTTTTTAGATTATTTAATTTTCAGAAGAAAAATAATAGATATTTATATCCACAAAACCTGTTTATTCCTTTGCAATAAACAAGGAGACATAATTTAAAAGCGTAATTATTTTTTGTTTCATTGGTAGATTTTATTTATTACAGAATAAGTATTAACACTGATCCAGTAGAGATAACTCACATTGTGACCAGAATTGTTACTGAAGAGGGAAAAAAAAAAACCAAAACCCAAACTGTAAGCCAAATGGCTGCAGCTGATGCTGAGTAGGCTTGCAACTGCATGGCAGATCTTTGCAGTTTGTACATTTCCATGAATAGCATCTGCACAATTACCGTGGCGCTGAAGTTACAGGAGACCAACCGCTTTGCACGGATACAAGTACTCCAAGAAGAACCCGCTGATTTGCAAAAGCAAAAAAAAAAAAAAAAAATTGGCATAATTTAGTCTTTTCTATCTGAGATTGACCACTGCTCTCACAGCCATTGTTAGCACTGCAAAGTTATCTGTTAAAACTGGTATTATGCAATTGGAACTTCTCGGGCAATTAGCGTGTGGCCCCGGCTGAATAGGAGACATGATTTTCTCTCCGCAGTCGCAGAGTAGCTGTGATTAGACGTGCCTGGATTCCAGTTCTAATTGACTGGCCTCCGTAAGTAGACACCGCTCATTAATGAACAGAGACAGGCTCTTCCTAACCCCATTAAAAAAATAAAATGTAGCGAAGAAATGTGTTCCTAAATGAATAAAATTAATTCTGTTTTTATATATGGAATACATATTTTGCATTCATTGCTACAGGACGTGGCTCTGTATACTTAGGAAAGCTATGATTAAAAAAAAATCAAGCCAATATTAATGCGTATCTGTGATTCTCTGCACTCTGTGTCTCTCCTCTAAATCATAACTTCAGGAGTAAACACGTTAAGCGGAAGGTAAATCTCTGCTTTAACAGGAGCCCTGGCAGGACTAATGCATGCGTTTTTGCTGTTTTTTACCTTTCACCTCCGTCTTGAAGTCCATGAGCGTGTGATGCCTCTTTAGCTTGAGATGCCCCTTTCTGGACCATTCTCCTCTTAATGAAGTCAGCTTGGGTGATATTTCTGTTCTCACTCCGTCTCTCCTGAGGTCTGTCTCCTGCTGCTGCTCATTTATCAGGGAGAGGAAAAATCTCTTCCTGATCTCACACAGGTGCACATGTTTGAAACTCTTATTTTCCAGTGACAAGTTCTTCAATTTCCAGGAAAAAGTGTATTTTTCATCATTAAAATCAGCTGATTCCTTTGAAGATGAGTGATCAGTACTTAAAGGATACTGTTAATGATTATTTAAGCCTGTTTTCCTTAATGAAGAAAGAATATTTTTTGCGTGGTGTACAATATTTTTTTTTTGCTATTTTCCCTTAAAGGCCCTCTAGTACCAGCAGATACTGTGTCCTTTTAGCATGACTGAAAATTTAAAAGTAGATGTTTTTAATATTTGCTGCCCTCTTTATTATTAGTTGCTTAAAGCACCACTGTTAGCAGAGGGATTATGAGTTAATAAAAATGTCGTAGTGTTAGTATATAAAACACAATATAGTTTTCCCCAGGTAATGATTAACAGCGTAGGGCCACGTTATCAGCACTTAATGCCTGTACCCTAAACGTGCTTGATTTTCGTCGTTTAGGAACAGTATCACAATATTGTGCCAAGTAAACATGGAAACATTTTGGAGTGTTTTATTGTGATGGAATCTCTTGTTTGAGCTTTGTTTTTGCCTTACATCACTATCTGCATAGCGTTACGGCTTCACGTCTGCCTGAACAGTGGTTTTAACACTGGATATTGATATTCCCTGTGCAACTCCAGTGAAACACGTTAAAAAATTATTTATTCACCACAGTCTACGTGCTGGAGCATTTGGAAAAACAGTGTGCTGGTAGGTCATTGTTACGTCAGTATTCCTTCCGCCTACAAGAGTCACTTTGGGTATGGGTTATGGTTTTTCAGCCTTTTAAGACATTTTTTCTTTGTTGCAAGGCTCCTTCAGGTTTATCCTAGCTACCTTGCATTCCGTCAGTATGAACGAGATACATCTCTCCAAATTACCAACTCGCTCAAGCGTGCTTTTCCGCTCATTGGGAGTGGAGAGCCCGGTCATCCCGTCTAAGGGAGGTTACCTACCGCAGCCCGGCCGGCTCGGTCGCCCGCCGGCCTCTCCACCTGAGCTCCTGGAAACTGAGCCCAGCCCATTCAGCGCGGCAAGAACGGCTCCATTGTCGCGGGAAGAAGCGTTTGTTTCGCAGAGAAAATTATTCCCGTTCTCCTTCTGAATGAAAGACAAGACTGTTGTTACTTGAGGGATATTAGGCCTCACTGCTTTTTTGAGAAAACAAATTTGCTGTAACTTTATCTGTAATTTAGTACGGCACCGGCGCAAATAGACGCTGCATTGTATGGAAGAGGAGGCAGAAGTAAGGGTTTGTTAAAGCCATAAACGGGTTGGGTAACCATTGTATTTCCGGAAGCGGCCTTATCAGAGTCATAGGTTAAAAAAAAATAAATAGTTACAACCTTACTGTTAACCATCTGGTTTGCTTTTGCTTTAATATAATTCTCCATAAATGGAGAATATAGGAAAAATACAGGTTTCCCAAAAGTGAACGTACATATTTTGCCTTGACCAACAGTCTACACAGTGGGTGGTTACGGTAAAGGCTACTCAGATCTTTTTCTACAGCCTATTTCTTTTCCTTCCTCACACTGAATGCCGCAGAGCCTTACTGTTCCACTTTCCTGAAGAACATGATGTCAAAAAGCTTAAATAGCATTTCGTTGGTTGATTCTTGATCATCAGCATTCGATAGGAAGAAATCCTATTAATTGTTTAAAACCTTTGTCCTGTATGCGTAGGAAAACTTAGACCTTGCAAATGGTGCAAATGGTGAGGTTGGTGCAAATCAGTCAAGTATTTTATTCCATCAGAGTTCATTTTTATGACGGTGTGTGTGTTTTGTGTGTGTTTGCCCCCTCACATTCTGATTAGACAGCAAATGTGCAAACTACTTTGTTCGTATTCTTTCTCTTTTTTTTTTTTTTAATAGAAAAAATTCCAATCCAGTTGTAGGAGTTTGATCTTGCTGATCAGCAAAGTTAAAGTTAAGAGCCTAGTCTGGTTTCTAATCATCTGGCAGCTGTCATTAGTGAGTGACGACATGGTTAATCCCCCGACACCCACCCCCGCTCCTCCCTTCTCCCCAGAGCAGGGGCAGCCACCTCCAGGCACCGTCCCAGCTGAAGCTGGGAGCAAGGAGCGCGTATCTGACCCCGGGATCTGAACCCGGGAATCTCCGGTTAGTACGCTTCGTTGCCTCCGGATCGCTGCGCTCGCCCTTCTGCTCCTTTCCTTGCAGTGTCTAGTGTGCCTAATTTAAATTAAATTATTTTAATTGAATCGTTCTACTGTTCCTCGCAGTGCGAGATCATGAACAACCATAGCTGGCGGTTTTTTAAGTCGGGTGTCTCGACTTGATCGGGCCGAAGTTAGCCTTCCAGCGAAGGCAGAGCCAAAGGTGTGTGTGGAAGAGGACAATCACAAATCAAACAGGAACCGAGAGCCGCGGCGGGGTTTTTACAAACATCGGTATCATTCCCGCTGGAGTGTTTCTCTGAACGTTATGCCACGAGCACTGGGTTCACCACTTGCAGGGAAGGGAAGAGGCTGAGCAGGGAGTTTGTGATTTCTGGGTCGGGGTGAGGCTCAGGGTGATTTATCTCCCCGTTTCTGCAATCCCGTTGTTTGCCAGGCAGCACGTGCAGTCAGCTTTCTGCTGCATCCTCGGCCGGGGTTTCTTGTAGGTGGCCCCCCGAAAGCTGATGAGACCGCACCCTGCTACTCTGCGGCTGGTATTTATTTTATTTTCTACAGACACCTCCTCCTTTTCTCATTTCTTGTATTAAAAACCTGAAATATTCCCCTCCCCCAAGCCGTAAACCCAAAACCCTGAAGATTTCTGTTGCGGCAGAAGTGCTTTAAAACAGGCTGGCTGTGCCCCGGAATGCGGTTACAGACTAATTAAACCCCGCGGCCTGCCCGGCAGTGACGAATACGACCGTTCTTTGAGGCCACGTTCAGGTCTAGGTGGTAGGACCAGCACCCCCTGCACCTCTGAAGTCCGGGGGGATCCGCTTCCTCTGAGATGTGCCTCCTCTCGGCTGGCCTCTGGATTGTAGAACTGATAGACAAATATAAAATATAAATGGGTTAAAAAATGACAGATTGTTCCAGGGGGTGTTTTCAGTGTTCATCTTTCTGATAGTTGTGGTTTTTTAAGTTAATGTAGTTTAAAGATCATTTTAAGTTTCCCAACACGACGGGAAGAAATGAGATATTGGATTCGCAAACAAAAGCTTTATCGGTTTATGACAAGTAATCCATCTTTTTGCATTAGTGCAGCATTCTACCCCAGATTATTTTTCATAATTGATAATTTGTGAGTCATATATTTGTTATCTATTCTTTTATGGGTTTCTAAATAGTGAATGATGTCAAAGGTCATTGAGCTTTCATAAAGGAAATGTATTTTATTTTATTTTTTAAGTTTTGATTGGTGTTCTGAAGAACTTTGTCAGTGTTTCAGGGAGAAGTACAAAGAGGAAAAAAAGTGATAGCAGTATTCCTGGTAGGAATTCATGCAACATAACGTTACAGCAGTTCAAAGAAGGAATGGATGTCAGGACACACATGAAGTGCTATAGCAGGGTAAAAATGTTTAACTCGAATTATTTTACATTAGACATCAGTTATGATTTATGTAATAGCGGTTAAGTTTTAAAAGTTGGAAATGCGCGTATTGCATATGCATGCAGCAAAATTAAGAATGATCTTTGCATATCTCTGATCCATTTGGTTTTTTTTTCCTCATCAGAAATAATTTTACAGTAATCAACAAGCCATTGTTGTCCTTCTACTGTAAAAGTAGGGGAGGTTGTAGAGGCGTGCCATCCCCACTTTTTGGAATTGTTCAGTATCGGTTGTGGATTAAGAAAATCTAACTAGGGGAAAAATAACTCTCTTTGCATCTGAAATATTAGAAGGCACCAAATGAGGTTATCTGTTCATACATTAGTTTGTCACAGGCAAGTAATTAATAAAAAGATGTGGGCATATGATTTAAAATTTAGTTAGCTTAATGAGAAAGCTAGTAGGAACTTTTCTCTTTGCTAATGTTTCTCTAGCAACCCCCGAACGTTACCACTGACTGTGCTCACAGGTCTTTCCGATGCAATTAAAAATCGGGAGAACTGAATAAAATATGAATAAGTTCAATCAGTGGGAAAGGCAACTTAAAATAATTTACAGAGAACTATATAGGAGGCATAAAGTATTTTAAAATCAATTAAATATTAATTTCAGAGCGAAGTTGTTAAGAATATACTGTTGCAGCTTGTGTGGTTCTCTATTCAACATTTAAATGTCCTCTGAACAGTTTAATTATGGTGAGACATTTCTATTAAAAAAAATGATTCAGGATTATCTTCTTAATTAAAATAGAATTGAGCTCTTTTAATTGTGATGTAATTATATTATTATATGTAGAATGTCATTAAAATAATGTAAACCATTTTTTTCTCAATTTCTAAAAATAAGAAAAAAATAGCTGATAGGTTTTTGTATAACTATTCTTGGAATTTCATCTGAAAATCATGAATAATTGAGTATTTTGCAAGATAATTTGAATCTCAAATCAGTAAGAATATTAGTAGGATCAATATATTTTGTCCTTAAGAGATATTTCAGTTGCCTAAGAAGAAAGCAAAAGTTATGTGTCATTGCTGAATACTTTCTTTTTCATTCTGTAGCATACATCAATACTGCTGGATCTTCTCAGAGTTTTGGGTTTTTTAACCAAAGCTTATGATGTTTGGGTTTTTCCCCTTTTTAATACTATTTCTAGCCAAGCTGGAATTGGTTAATTAATGTATCTTCACAGTTTCAGAGAAGTGCTTTAATCTAGATGTTCTGTTCAACTGTGGCTGTAAAATAAAGCATTTTTTCAGCTCATCACATTATTAATTTTGAATGTCATCATTGTTTGATACACATAAAAATACATCTTGAGGTTTACTCCCTGAAAGATATTCAGTATTCAGAGAAATGGGCACAAAAAGGATCCATTTTAAAATTTCCCCTTTAATAACATTGCAGTGATTTTAAAATGTGTCTAATTGCACTTGTGACAGGGTGGTGTCCTTTTGTCACTATGGATATAAAAATACAGCCTTTAAGTAGAAAAGTGCTAAATTCTACATCCGGAAGGAAAAATATTCTCAGTTATTACTCTGTTATGTAATATAAAATGCATTTAATAATATTTCTCTTTTTTCTCTGTTTTTATACAACTTGTGAAACTGTTCTCCCCTCCAAAAAAAAAACCATAAAGAAAGGATGTTAGACTTTTTTCTAAAGCCAGAACATGCTACTTCAGAGCTGCACGGCTTGCCTGAATCTCAGCCGATGATAAATGCAAGAGGACGCCGCTGGTGTTATCATCATCCGCTGGTCGCACGCTGCAGCGGTGTCTGCGGGGTGGCGGGCGCACCGCGGGGACCCTTGTTCTGAAAAGTTAACAAACTGAGCCTGGGCTGTTAAATTCCTATCATTAAGTTCAATTCACATCAGTCAGGCGTGCCCCAGGAGTAAATTTAGAGATATGCATAAGTATTTGCTATATCTGACCTGCTTGGGGAAGGGATGAGTGTGAAAAGGACACAGGGAAGAAAAAGCAATTAGATTGATGGAGCTTCCCAAGCATCTCTTCATTATCTCGAAATACTGGGAATTCTGTGGTGTTGTACGTAATTCTCAATACAGTCGCACTGTATCGAATGAAGGATTGGTCATAGAGGAGATACGGGGTAGAAAAATACATTTGATGTGGTACAAATACTTCCCGTCTAGCAACTTCAAGTATTTACAGGACCAAGCACTAATTGCGATCTTTCACTAGTTATGGCCACAATTACTTGTCAACAAAAATATGTCTGAAATATGTGTGTCAGAAGGGTGTAGAGGCTTTTTTTTTTTTTTTTCTTTTTTGTGACAGTGGAAAGTTAGCCTATTTTTCAAGATAATGGCAATGATGTAAATATGGAAAAACGTAAAAATACTGGCACCATTGTAAGCTTTGGGGTTAAACTGGGTTAACCAAAAATCCTTGGGATTATGGGTTTTTAAGAATTGCGGTAAAACGTATGTTCTCTCGCCTGCGGTTAAGAGGGATTTAGTTTAGCGATGGTGCTGGTTCTGCGCCGTTTCCTTGTAAAACCGGTGTTTCCCCGGTCCCGGAGCCGTTCCCCGCCGCAGCCGGTAGGTAGCATCCTTGCCTCACGCAAAGCCGCTGCCTTTCCAAGGAGCGAGTGCTATTTAGGTCGGGAAGTCTTTACTTCTGCAGACCTCTGAATGCAGCTAGGACTATTTGCATAATTTCCAGACTTGGATGACAATCTGTGATCTTAAAACAGTAGCCTGAAGATTACGCATTAGGTTGTTTAGCCTTGTGACTCACTCCTCTCTGAAGACACGTCCTTTTTTTTCCCTGTGGGACAGGTGGAGAAAGGCAAAACAGATCACTCTCATGAGGAACCTCGGAGGTACAATGTTCTCTCGTAATTACTTGTTTTAACATACTGTCCATCAACTATTAATACAGGAGCGTAATTTTCTTCTCCATTCCGCAAAAGACGTTACGTTTGTGCTCTCTTTTAGCTGCAGGGTAAGATAAACCTCACCATTACAAACAAACTCTGTTCATCCTGCCCACCCAGGGCTTCCTCCAACACTTTTTTGAGTCAGGAACTGTCCCTGGAGTTGCTGGCTGCTCGCTTGGTGGTGACCAAGTCCCATCGGAGCCGCTGCCACGCAGGGTCGGGCCGTCCTGGTAGCGTGTCGACCGCCAGCGGTGCTGGGGAGGCGACTGCTGCCGGTGCTGCTATTGCTTGCTTTTTCAGCTTGCAAAATAAGCAACAGCAAAAAATGTCATATAGACATTATTTTTAAATCCAGTGCTGTTCAGATAGAAAATTGTTCTGCAAATTATCTTTACAGCTTAATTTATTTTTTTTTTGCCTCAGTACACGCTTCCTTTTCCAGAACACAGTGATAGCATACCGTCTCTTAAAATGACAGTTTATTTTCATTTGGAGTTGCTCTCTGTCACTTAATGCAGAATATCTCTGCTTTTCTTATTTTTTTCCTGAGAGGTCATAGCAAAAAAGATCTGGTTATCGCCCATCCCCATGATTGTAGTGCACTGAATAAAACTGTTGACATTTACTCTATTTTGCTAAGATTTATTTGATTTTACTGAGATTCAGTAAGCAGGGTTAAAAAAAAATACAAAGCTCTTGTTAAAGTACAAGTTAATGATTTTGTCCGAGTGCTGGACCGGGATGTATGAGAAGGAAACCCTGAAGGTCTGAGAGAGCCCCCCGCGAACAAACTGTGTTTTAATTGCATTGTCTGAGTGCTGGTTGTGTATTAGAAAAAGCCAAGTGCGATGCAGGTGGGAGGGAACTAACCTTTGACTCACTGTAGCAGCAGAAAAAGATCCGGACTATCAGCATGGGAGTTTCCAGCCTTTCCCTTTCTTGCCGGAATAGAAGGCATTTTTGTCGTGGAGCAGAGAGGCGCCGATCGAGTTCCCACACACGCCGAGCTGCTCTTTGTCTGGGGTGTTGGTTTTTTTCTTTTTTTTTTTTGTAAAATGCAAACCTCCTCATCTTTCAGATTATTACAGGAACACGAGCACTACAAGAACTAAGAGAGTATTTTTTACAGGTTGTTTGGCGCGGGCAGGTGCCGCATGGTTAACAAGAAAAGCTGGCTGCTTTTTGAAGGCCCTGCTTCGATTTGTCATGTCAGTGGCCAAGTTAGAAAGACATCTGCTGCTCACGGCAAATGCTCATATCGCAACTCGTTAGGCAAGGGAGTCGTTTTCCAGCCTGGGGGTCCCTGAGGAAGCGGGACGCCGGGGCGGAGGACCCCATCGTGGCTGGCTTCTGTCAGCACAGAGCATATACTCACGTAGACGGGAGGAGGAAAGAATCAGTGTGAGGGAAGGAGGCTTCTCCATCTCTACATGGAAAAAATGATCTTGTTTTAATTGCATTTTATTTTTTAACTCTCCTGCTACATCCTCACAGTAATGCACATCTTCATGTCAGTTAAATTTATATTTATATGCAGGTCGTACTTAGGGATCAATTTGCATTGGGGTCTGTGGCAGAAGGATTTCAGAGAAGTACACTTATATATCTAAACTTAAAAGAATATCTCAAGTGAGGGTATAAAACAATGCCTCATGATAAACTTATGCTAAAACTGCTATAGTGCAATTTGGGATTTTTTAACTTGTTTTCTCTTTCTGCCTTTTTTAAAGTGAACTAATTATTTTTTAAGAATTATTCAGAATATAAATACTACGTAGCACCATTATAGTGGTATAAAATTTGCATTTCACAGATAATCATGAACAGTCTCGTAAGGAAAATAGGCATTTTTAAAGTTTGGAGTCATTTAAAATTTACCTGGTAACCTGTTTTAAGATGTTCTGTCCTGTGATGACATTCAAGCAATTAGATCAAACTCTTTTTCAGTAAAGGGCAGGTTCAGTCCATGTGAATGTGTTTACCTGAAATATTTCTTCTCCTGGGGAAGAATATCTTCTATTATCAGGAAGGTCCATGGAGCGAAGAACCAGCAATTTGTCACTGTCAAGACACAAGATCAAATTTTCAAAGGAAAAAACTGGAATGCAATCACAAGCTTTCACAAAACAGGCACAGAGTATTGTGGTCCTACTTTTAATGTCTTTTTCTTTTTGAAATCTGTCGCGGATAAACATTATTGAAGTACTGTTTTAGGGGATTACTGGTATTAGTTCGTTGTTTGATGTGAAAAACCCACAGCCGGATTTTGTTCTCATTAGGCTACTTTTGCATCAGGCTTTAACTGTGCTGAATTCTCCACTTGCTTACACCCCTTTTTAATCAAGTTTCAGGTGCTTTGTTGCTGAGACCGCTTTGCTGGGGCAGACTGGTGGTGACATCATTCTTTTAGGGGAGAAGGGGTGACGTGTTTTGGCAAGGGTACTTTCATTCGGTTCGGGTTGGGATTGACAGGATCCAGAATTCACGCTTTCTGGATTTCCGACATCGAGAGGGCCGTGGCTGGGTCTCCACTGCCATGGGTGTTTCTGTCATTTGCGTTAGGAAACCTCACAGTGCTTAGAAGTTACTACAAGGTCCATGAAAGGCCTTTCTTACTCTTACCCAGTTTCCCTGTGATCTGCAGTGTTTGTGCAGAAGTTACCATCCATCCTAGAAATGCCAAGATGCAATCCCCCCAAAAAAGTCTTCAAATTATTTTCTTTTTTTGCTGACTGAATTCTTCATGATGGAATCAATAGACCTTGCATTCCTGTTTTTATAATCTTTTGCCGTTTACTTACTGAACTTCTCATGAATTTGAAGTCTTCAAAAGAAAACCAGTCCACAATACAACCATGTTGTGGCTTGTCCTCCTGCTTACAGACCAGAGCAATAGTTTTACTCTGAAACAAAGTGTATTAATTTCTGCCATCATTCAATGAGTTTGCTACTCAGCTTCTCCATTTGTGTCAGAAAAACATCCACCTGCAGACATAGAAATAACCCCAGCCTTTCGGTAACTGAAGGATAATCATGGTTAATGATACCGTAATTAGCAGAACACCCTTTCCAAAACAGCTTTTTGTAGTTCCAAACTTTACTTCCCTTTTGTACACATCATGTGAAACATCCTCCTGCTACTTCTTCTTTACTGGGAAGATCAAATGGTCCTTCCAGCAAAAAGTTCAGTTCAGTTGTTCCTCATACTGGGGTGAAAACTAACGGTTCCCCTTCATCCCAGTTACCCGTAACTGACTCGTTTTCTCCCCACGTTGTTAGCTCTGACTGACCAAATCTCAAGGCATCATTCATTCTGTTGCCTGTATTCTTTTCTCAGACAGTTTATGTATGATGAAGGAACAGCTTTTCTGAGAAAAGAAAATGTCAATAGTTGTTAGGAACTACATAAAGAAGGAGATGAAGTGAACAACAATGATGGTCCCAAATACGAGCACAGGAGGTCAACGTTTGGTCCCTGCCTGGCCTTGGACAATCAATTCTGCCAAATTTCAATGGACTAAATTTGCTGGACTGAAGCGTAATGGCTTGAGTTTCCTGATGGTTGCTGTTAGACCTTCAGGGCTTAGCAAATAGAAAACAACAGCCACCTCGCTGTCATAAATGATGTGGTAAGGGTTGTAAAAAACAGGGCCAGTGCGGTAGGGAAGGCACATTGCTCAGGCACTACCCAAACACGAACTCCCTTACCTCAGGTGAGGTTTAGCTGGGTGCTGGTTGTTCACAACCGTCCGGAAGCGGTCCCTGTTCCGAAACAGAAGGTGCACAGTTAAGGCCCAGCGCCCTGGGTGGTGCCTGCTACCTGGGGACAGAGCTTCGCAACTTTTGATGACTAATTATGATAGAGAGCTTATAGTGCTTTCCAAAAATTACGGCTCTGGTTGTATACTTTAAGGCCTCATCTTAGTGGACTCTGAAATTTGACGTTTTGGATGCAGGGAATTAATTTTCCATCTCAGAGTTGTGTGCCTATGTTGGAAGAGACCCTGTTCCACTCAGGAGGATTGTCGGTATTTAGATTTGTGCCACATTCTCGTATGGTAGGTGATCTTATTCCCTTCTATCTTTACCGCAAACGCACATGGTACTCCCACGTTTGCTGGGCTCTCACCCTTGAAGTCAGCCCGGACGCCTTGTCCATGCCGTCAGCGAGACGCCAGTCCTGGTGTCACCAGATCTGAGCGCGCTGTTGCTGATCAAACGGAGACGCGCAGCCAACGCTGGCTCGAGCCGTAGCCCTGCCTCTGTAGAGCGCGATCGGCCCGAGCAGCGTGATGCGCGGAGGTCAAGCCCGGCTGAGCACCTCCCAGAAGTGCTGTAGGTGCCACCTGAGTTTTTCTTGGATACTTCTATGACCCCGCCTTATTTCCCTGGTTTACATTCTTGCTTTAAACCTTTTGTGGGTGGGTAAGCAATCTTCAGTGGTTTTTTTGATTTTTTTTCAGTCATATCTATTTTTTTACTCTTCAGTAGTGTTGTGAACTGTTCATGGAATAACTAGAGTTAAGTTAGCAAGCCAAAGCTCATTACATCTTTGGATTAATTTAAGTTACTATTTAAGAGTAGTAAAGGTGCTTAAATAAGATTTTTGAGTAAATGTAGCTGTGACCGTTTGGAGATGTGCTTTCCTGTCCTACTTTTTATATGACATTACATTATTTTCCTTGTGTATATGTGCTAAAAAAGTAGAAGTTATGAAATGGCATCACACTTTCATAGCAAGAAAAACCAAAGAGAGGATTGGGTTGGGGAAAGAGAGAAGGAAAGGAAAGAGATTACTTCATTTTCTCATGCTAGGTGGTTTCAGGCCAAGTTGTTTCCACATATTAATTATGTAGGTTTTTTTTTTTAAAATAGAACCACATGCAATGTAATACTTACCTGTTTTCTACCTGAATTTTAAGTCACAACATTTTCTACCTCAGCAGCCAGTATTGTTGTTAAAAGACACACTCTATTAACACAAGTTTACCTGTAAAATAAAAAAAAAATAACCATGGCTGTAACTTGGAGGTGAGGAGGTTAGTATTGACTTTGTCAAAAGCAGCATTAAAACCGCGAAGGGTCCGTACGTTTTGGCAGTGTATTACAAAAGAAGCACTAACATCTCTGCGTTTTCTTGTTACTCGATAGAAAGCTGAGCCGTCAAGTGAATCTGAGCCTTCACAGCTACTTTAATTTTACCTTATTTTTCCTCTCTCTTTTGAACGTTTAAATAGACCCTTTCTTTCCAAGTCTATTTAAGCAATGCAAGACCTAAATCAATCCTAAGTGGCAACCACTTCTCGCAGTGCGGTGTGTGGCTGTCTGTTAATTAGCTGAAATAGATTATCCCCTGGTGTGCGGCGGAGTGTTTGTGGTAACTTTCCGTGTGCCTAGTTTGGGCTGGATTTCGTGTTTATTTTCATGTACTGAGGCAAATTCTCAGTATGTCTTCAAATTACCTCCTTGGGGGTGTTTTTTCCCCGAGTTAATCCTGACAGACTCTCCCTGCCCGTCGTCGAGAACAGGAGAACGCGGCGCGTGCAGGAACCTCTGCGCTCGGGGCTGTATGCAAATTTAATGCCCGGCTCATTTCTGTTTCTCTTACATGGATGACAGGCATTTTAACAATAACTTCCGCGTGTCCCCGTGGAAATCCCGTTGTGTTACCGCATGTGTTTGAGTGCGTACGTGCACTGGCTCTGCGTACGTGTTTGGATAGGATACCGGGAACACCGATACCCCTACATATGTTTTGTGCCCTTTTTGTGTGTTTGTGTGTAGATAAAGTGTACACGAGGAAGCTCGTGTCAAGAATGCAGCCGTCAAACCGCTCTTTATCAGGGATGTGGCTACATCCCGGGGAGACTTACCAGATGCTGAAAAATAGATAGGGTGGAAAATGTGATAAACAAGAAATTGACACTGAAAATAATTCTGCAGCATTTGGGGGTTTTGTGGCTTCGTACGGCAGCGAGAAGCAAGAGCATAGGAAATCAGGTTTTGTTTTCTGGCGTTTGAAGCGTGCGCAGTCAGAGCAAATGATATTCCAGCAACTGCAGATAGAGCTTTCTCCAGGTATGTCACAATCTTCCTGACTGAGGCGAATTCTCACCGGTGCTGTGGGTCTTGGAAGAGCTGGGAGTAGCTGAAGAGCTACCGACTTATTTTCTTCTGCATTTTAAAGGCAGTAACTGACTGCAGTGTGGGCGCTTAGACACCAACATTTGTACAGAGGTGCTGAAATAGTAAATGACGTGACTGGCAAGCGCGCAGCACGGTGTACCCACGGTCCCTCTCCTTCCCCGGGGCGTGCTTTGCTGTCCACACACGTACCTCTTCCTGAAAGGAGTTAAAAGAGGAAAGGATGTGTCCCTGACCCAAACTGGGGGTGGGACACATGCCGGATCCTCAATCTCCATGAAACCAACATTCACTTATGCTGGCTTGTACGTTTAAATTTAGATAGCATGAAAGTCACTCTTCAGAAGAATTTTGCAACAGCAATTCCAGAAATAGGGAGAGAATTTTTAAAGAGATTTTTAAAAAGAAAATTCACACAGACAGTAAATACTATTTTTTCTTTAGATGAGAATTTTTTTCCTCTGGAATTCCTGCTCTACCTGTATGTCTAAATCTTTTCTCTTCTCTGTTAGTCATCGTTCACATTGTATTTTAGGGCTTAAAAAGCCATCATTATTGCCATACTATTTTTTTACTTTAGTATACTATTAGAAAACTTATTCTGCTTTTTTTTTTTTCTGCTTGAGGTGGGAATGGCAATTTTGTGGCAGTGGTGCGCAGAAGAAAAACAACAAAAAGCACCCACCTACTAAAGTATTCAGTGATTGCCATCGCAGCTTGAGAAGTTCTGTAAAAGTAACAGGAGTGTATTCGAGTATAAAAATACACTGCAGAAGTAATTCGACCAATTGTCTTTATTCTTAGAAACAAAATTGTTATTCATATGGGGAGATACAGCTAAACCTGTGTGTAGATGTAGTTGCGAAATATGTGTGTAGAGATGTGGCTTTCTCTGCCTTTTCACACTACCTGCTCTGAAAATTGAAGAAAATTGGGGGAAAATCAAAGAAAGTGTCCCATAACGGAAGTTAATTCAACATAACATGTTATACCTCGTCAATTTTAATGTTATTTCACAAATAATGAATGCTATGTAGTACTACTGAGCAGCATGTAACGAAAGGACAGGAAGGAAAGAAGTAATGTAGTTATCTGAAGGGGTTTTGGCACAGCTTTGATTTTTGTAAATGCACAGGTCAGTTAGTTTTAAAACACAAGGAGTACATACAACTTTCCCACTTTCCCGTGGTTTTATACTTTTTGGTATAAATATATTTTCCTTTTTACTTCATTATTATGCCCTCCGTTCTTTCTGACTGCATTTCTTCTGTTGCTTTCTTTACCTTTTATCGTGCTCTGTGACAACCTGCTGCACCACTTCTCAAAGTGATTCGTAGTCGTTTTCCATAGCAAGGGCTTCCCAGTTGCAAATCCCCATTAAACAGCGCGTGTTTAAAAGTTTGATGATAAGGGTGCGTGGCAGTCTGGAAGAAAATGGGATAACTTAGGATGTCCTATCATTTCAGAAGCCTGGGAAGCAGCACTCTAGGCAGTACAGTTTCTATACCTTACTGACAACTCTTTATTGTTAAATTGTCCACATTTCCTCAGTAGAGAAAACCTCATTGCCCGGGGCTTTGATGTAACATATTGGATGATATATATAAATATCTAAAGAATTATGTTAAAGTGTTCTGGACAGTAATTAAATAGAGTTTTAAGAAAATCAAGTAGTTTATGGATTATTTTACTTACGTGCTGCAAGATGGAAGGGCATCCAGCTGGATGTTCACTGAGGTTTGTTGCCTGTAGTGATAAAAAGCCTGTAATGTTCAGAGAAGATGGTAAAATACTGATTGTGTGTCACTGAATTTGGAATTTTATCTGTATTTAGCCATATCTGTAAAGTCTTTTTCTTGATGTTTTCATACAAGGTTCTGAAAACTAACTACCAACTAGTTAACTGTAGGGGCAGCGTCAAAACAAAGCCACCATAACTTTTTAATACTGTCTTTTCTGTGTGTGTCATTTCTTAACTGTGCCAAGATGTGAATGATCAAATGAGGCACCAAGCAATGACACCTCATCCCAGCGACGATATTGCTAAATGATGTCTGTGGCCCAAAGGACCTATGTAAAAGGTGTAAAAATGACATTAAAAATGAGTGGAGGAAAGATTACCGTGCTATGTAAATATATAGTTATGTCTGTGCGTGCATACGTATAAAATGGTGTATGCATGCGATTGTATTTATCTCTTTATTTGGAGCTCATTCATTTTTATTTCTGGTTGGTACCTGTTATTTTTGGTGCCATGACAGGTACCTTCTGGCTACCAGTTCTTCCAAAGAAAAGGAACTGTGGAGTCAGACACCAACATGTCTGTACTAGTTGAATTCCAGTAAGGGTTTTGAAGACCCAAGGAGAAGTTTCATGCGTTTAAGACGTGAAGAGAGGCTGTAAGAAGGGACTCCAGGTAGTTTGTTCTATTTTGGAAAAGCCGTGCCGCTGTGAAACCGTTAATGAGGAAGACAGCTTTTCTGATTATCGTGGATCTCCGCAGAGGCTTTTTCCAATAACTCAGATCCTGTTCTGGTTACACACCCCAGTTCCTTCTTTCTGCCTGGTATTTACTATTGGTTATTTCAGCAGTGCTGTCTGTAGATCAGATCTGTACGTAATCTCCTCTGTTGCCTTTGGCTTTGTCAGTCATCACATTCTAGGGCTGAAACTTCTCATTAAGCCAATGCAGTAATGTAGCTTTTTTGTTTCTGAAATAGAAAAATTATATGTTCATGCTCAGCTTAAAATATTTGCAACCGTTTTGAGGATGTGTTCCTGTACTTCTAAACTTACGAGGACCTCCTGAAAAGGGGTCAAGTTCTGATCTTGGTGGTTTTCTACCTGTGTACTGATGAATGTTGGGCACTTTTGAAAGCTTTCCTGCCTGCGTGCCGTGCGAAACACGTTAGATGTGTTCCTCTGGCTACCATCTTCTCCTGTTCACCGCTTTCCCCTACCAGCAGCCTTGGTGCTCCATCCTGAAGCACCAAGAGTGGCAAATGGTTCTCTGGAGCCAGCGCAGGGGAAGGAGGCATGTGAGAATCAAGAGCTAGGAAATGCTCTATGTTTTCTTTCCCCTCTGCAGGCAAGATGAAGGAGTAGGTGTCCTGATTTGAAACCAGGGCTTTTTGGGTGGGAAGGAGGAAGGCAGCGGAAAGGCATCCCAGTAGAGAGGATGGGAAAGGGGACACAGTAGGGTTCTGCTGAGCATCGTGGTGGTCTGGGAAGAGAGGCGAGAACAGAAGAAATTGAGGAGAGCGCGGTTAGTGAAGTGAGACCCGTCAGTGGAGGGTGAGCCAGCTTCCTTCCCATGGGAGTTAGGTGAAGACAGAATAGGTAGAAAATAAGGGAAGGACGTCAGTCAGAGCTGGTCTGGTGAGGGTGAGCAGTAGAAGGGTAGAGGCATCTGTACTTGCTGGAGTACGCTTTCCTTGGGAACAGGTAGTTGGATTCCTGAGTCTTGCAAATAGCTTTGGTGACCATCAGCAAAACATTTAGCCCACCATTATGAAGACAGCAGCCACGCACCGCCGTTACGCAGTGTCACCTCGAGTGGTAAACACTGAGCCCTGGCTCTGAAGAAGCTCACAAATCATCAGTCAGCTTCAACGTGGCAGGTCAACTCCACAGTACCTTGCAGGATTTTCAAAATCTCAGCCGAAACAACCCCTGCCTTCCTCTCCCTGAGGTCAGCAAAGGGTTAGGTGGAAGCCAGGTCTGGGGGAGTTCGGGCAGGAGGAGTGACATTGGAAGGAAGGTCTGCTCAAACCTCCAGTCCGCTCTCTTGTATGTTAATAAAAATATAAGGTCAGTAATTACACTATGTAGACTTCTTCAGCTATGAGAATCACAAGGTCAAGTCTCCATCTTGGCTTTCCAAGATCATAATTATTTTGGCTTTCTAGCAATGCAGAAGTGAGTAGGGAAAGATTATCCACAAGTGTGTAAATCTACTAAACATCAGTGATTTTGTGTTTAGAAAAGAAAATATACTCTTTTTACCCTAGGGATAACTTCCTGTGTTTCAAAGACCCTTTATGATTAATAAATGCATTAGAACGTCTATAAAATTGCAAAAAAAAATCTTTTAGAATGGGAAGTACTGGGCTGCTTAATGCTGAGAGCTTCTGTAACACCAGATTCAGCTTTTTGGTTTGACGGAAAAATTCTGAGCCTTGAATAGGCTGTTGATGTCTAGAAGCCGTAGACTTGTAACTCCAAGTTTTGAGTTCCGATCACTTAAATTTGTGAAATGTCTAATTCCAGAGTCTGGTCCTTTCAAGGAGAATACTCTTCTCCCTGGTATGTGTACCACATCTAAACACACACCCCCCCGAAAGAATCTGTCCTTGTTTTGACACTGGTGTTCTCATTTCTGCATTATTTTGCAAAAAAAAAAAAAGTTGGGAATGTAGCAATGGCTACTAGAAATGATGATGCACTGTTCTGTAAATAGCAATAAAATACTCCGCATTCCACTATTCATCTTTTAAGGATGCGCTGTGAAATGAGCATCCATAAAATGTACTGTTCTTCCCTGGTCAGCAAACGTTATTGATGATGCTGCTGGTCCATAAATGTTTTTTTTTAGAGCTGTGGAACATTTCAATATTAAAGTGCGGCTAAACATGTTGGAGTGGCAGACGTCTAAATAAATGAAGTGTAATGTTGCTGAAACAATGAACTACGGAAAAGTGAGGTAAATTCTGCGAAACAACATATGTTTTAGTGCACGACCACGTACAGCGTGGAGAGAGATGATTGTAAAAGGGGAGACATCTTGGGTTACAGCATCCTCTGGCTGGAAAAAGTAACTGTACAAACAATAGAAAAGTTGCCAGGACACGCCTCTCTGTGCTAAATATGATTTGATGTGGTTTGTGGAGATAGAAAGATAATTATATTTATTACAGAAAGACAATGGGAAGGGCATGTTTGTTTTTTAAAAGCATGAAAATATACTTTTCCCTGCAGAGGCATTACCTCAACAAAACCATCAGGAAACACTTTTCCACTTAGGATCATAAGAAATAAAATCTTGGTTTGATGAATTGGTTTGTCTTGACAAATTACATTGCAGATTATAGATTAAAAATTTTATTTCTCAATATATCTGGCAACAGTGAACCTTAAAAATCAGATTAAAAATCTCAAAAGTTTTTGTAGGCTGTTTACTTACAGTTAGTGGTGTGCTTTTCCTTTTGTTTTGGATGGGTTGTGCCCTGTCTAGCTTACTCGTGTCCGTAGAGCTTGCTGCTACCGCTGTGAGCTTCTGAACACTGTCCTCCTTTACTTCTCCTTCAGCTTTCGCCTTGCTTCTGTTTTTCCAGCACCTTGTGTGAGTGGTTACTTGACTCTAGTGAGAACATAAGGGGTTTTTCTGTAGTTTCTTAACAAAAATAATTCAGTTTTGTTTTGCAAGCCTGCCTTTGACCTTCTTTTTCCTTGTGCAGCACCTCTGGTTTCTCCGAAACATCGGTTTTGTGCATGTCCTTGTTGAGTGGGGCAGTCATGTGGGTACTGAGAGAAAGTTGTCAGCAGATGGAAGATGCATCAGCCATCGTTAGGTGTGAGTAGCGTATTTCTTACCCAGGTGTCTGACTCTGTTTCTTGCACAACCCCCGGCAGGTCAGGGTGATGCACTTGCAGGACATGCTGCATGAATGCAGTGCCGCTCCTCAAAGGCAGACCAAAGAAGTTTAGCAAAGGCACGAAGAAGTAAACTCAGCCAAAAACTGAGTGGTGATACAGTAGTAACTATCTTTTAGTTTTTTTCTTTAAAGTGTTTTTATTTATTAATTCATGACTGATTCTGCCGAATGGTGAAGGGATCATTAATAGCCATCTTTCCACTCCTCTGTGCTGTGTTTTGCCATAAAAGGAGTCAAACTGAAAATGTGCAAGATACTTTACATTTCATGAACTGCATTCTAACTACAGTCGTATTTATCTCACTGAAATATTTTGAGTTTGTACTGTTTACGCTAATAGCAGAAGTCATTGTTTTATTTATAGTGCTGCTTTTTAAATTTTACCTAGAAGGATGTGAACATCCTCTGGCTTTCTTGGGATCTGCTGTAGTTTACCAGAGAAAACTGCCAGCTCACAATGAAGTTGGAGAATTTTATTTTGCATTTTTTTTAAAGAAAGCATTGCAGAATATAATTACAGCTGTCTTACCAGGGAACTAAAAATACTCGCTTGTCTCAGTGGCCTCAGCCCAGGGATGGTCTTACAGCTACAGAATTTACATTTTTCAAACACCTGAGCTGCCTTCCTCTCCTCTCTAGACTGGTATTCTCTGCTGACTTCTCATTTCTACAACCTACAATCTCACTCTGCACTAGAAAGTTTAGGGGCTTGGTAAATACTGAAGGAAAATACATACCTAGGTTGCTAACATGTAGGTATTAGGTATCTCTGACATCTAAATAGCTTTAAACAGATCATTCGGGGCGGAGGAAGGGAATACTATGTGATGCCCATAGAGAAAGAGTAGAACACTATAAAAAAGGAAGAAGTCAGTAAGACCAGCGCTGGATAAATATTTGAGTTGCAAATAGAAGCAGGCATACGTTGCTAGAGATGCTGCACGTAACTCTGCAAATTTTTAGAAGTGAAGTGTGGAGGGGAAGTCTTGAGATCAGTGAAGGAGAAAATTAGAAAATTACAGGACAGACTGTGAGATGAAGTTACAAATTGTGGTAAGGTAACGGAAATGTATTATTATTCATTAAAGTTTATTTAGAAAGAAGTATGTTAAAAGGTAGACATTTTCTTACATTATGTGGATAACTTGCAGGTTAGGCCATGTGTATTTAAGAAGGGCTGGTCAGTGAAAGACAAACAAATCCTAGGCTTGTATTTATTTATTGTCTTACAGTTATAACCATCCAATACTCCAGACATCATAGAACTACAAAATTAAGCAGGTCATCAATCACAGGTGTGAAAATCAACCTGGAGAGCTCATTAAGCTTGACTGATGGTCTTGAAAAGTTAAAATAAGCCAAGATTAGACCAAGTTAGTTGATATCAAATGGCTGATGGTAAGTGGCACCTTCTAAAATTGCTCCTAATACATGAAAAAGGTTTTATAGAAAACGCTAGGGAAAATTGAGTGTCCACATGTGTTAGTGCTCTAATGAATGGATGTTCTCGTCCTTTTGAAAAGCGGCAGCCATGCCACTTGGTGATTCTTTTATCATCTTTGGTGCCTCTATCTTTTCTTCAGCAAAAACCCCAAAACCCTAAAATGTATCCGAATATTTTTAAGAACAGACTGAAAAACAGAAGTAAGTAAGTGATTTACTTTTCTTCGGAAAAAGCAGATCAACAAGTCTTTTATTTTCCAATATGTGGGTGAAGGTCACTATTTCCAAGGTATTAAACTTTTTATAGTGTTTTCTTAATATGCTGAATGATTTTCCTTCATCTGGAAAAATGGGTGCAGGGTATGGGAGGAAATGAAGGAGATAAAAACACAGCTTTTGGAACAGCTTCCATACAGATGTCTGAGGAGTATATATTTCATTTAGACTACAGTGGATGTCCAGTGAAGTGATTCTCAGTAAGCTAAGGAAGATACTCAATGTTTTTTCCCTATGCCCAACTTAATAACTTTTGACAGACAATTTAACTTTACGGTCTTCAGGAATTTGGGAGGAACAGGAGGCAGGTTCAAGCCCGTCAGCCCCTGCTCAGTAGCTCAAGCTGTAGGAAAGGAAGGGGGCAATCCCTTACACATAAATAGCTGTAGTTATCTAGCATGATCCATCTTGTGATTTTACACTTCTCACAAAGTCAACACTTTAGATTTTTCTTCTGAAGTGACATGTACATTTACACTTTCAACAGTCCCACCCTCATAGCAGTACAATTGTAACGGAAAAGAAATCTGCCAGATTCCAAATTTTTGTGTAAAAGGAACATAAACATAGATTTGTGACATAGATCTCTGTGTGCAAAAAAAAGTGAATAATTACATGAAATGTTCTTTTTAGAAATATCTTTCATCATATGAGACTTCCAACAGAAATGGCATGTGTGGTTCTGTAACTGTTAGCTAATTTTTAAGGATTTTTAAAATTGGGAAGGATGGGTTTTATTATTTCCTGGATGGGAAGAGTTATGTGCAGTAGAGACAGAGCCAAAGGGCATCTTTTTAAGAAACCCAAAGTAAAATTGGACACCTGGAATTACAAAATGGCTTCAATCTTACAGTGCCTGACTACCCCTCGCAGTAGAACTGTGCTGAAAAGAACAGGTCAGCCTTAGAGTTATATATTAAACCAAAGCAAAGTCAATCCGGGGACAGGCAATAAAAGCACTTTTTTACTTCAGAAATAATTAATATGTAGAACAGTCTTCTAGGAAATGTCACTGAAACAGAGGCGTGGGTCATTCAGTAAACAGTTGGCTATTGTTCCAAAAATGCAGAATTACAACGGGACGGAGGTTCGATGAACCTAAGAGCCCCGTCCTCAGAAATGCCTTTGATCTCCTGTATCCTAGTTGGGCAGTTGTTACTTGATGCCGGGTGTTACTGCTCATAGGGAAAAAACTATCAATTATCTTAGTTCATCTGTGTTTTAGCAGTCTGAGAGAACAAATCTGCATTGAAGCGGGCTGAGAATGGCAAGAGGCTGTGTGTGTAGGAAGGGCCTCAACGAACCGTATTTGCCCTTCTTATTTTAACCTGGATGCTAACTGCGCAGCTGTAATAATGCAACTCAGAAATTCTTCACAGAGGGGAAAAACATGACCCAAGAGATTCCACGTCTTGCAAATGTTTATGGGGGGCCAGAGGGTGTCATTTGTATTTCCACCTAACTTTTACTCTGTGAAGCTGTTTGCGGTGATATGAATTTTATATCTGTAATCCACGCGCTGTTTAAAATGACGCTGCATTCGTGCTGTGAGGTTCTTGTCCTTGGAATTGTTGGCTTTCTCAAAGCAGAGCCGTAGCACTTCTGGAAAATGATGTGAAACATCATCTAAGAGTTGTAAGGAAGAAAGCAAATAAAAGTTAAGTGACAATTTTCAAACTGTTGACTAGAATGTTTTATTGGAGCTGACGATCTTGTAAAGACTCAAAGTAGCTGACATGATGGTGTGATTGGACAATAGCATCAGCGTGAAGGTTGTTCATGATGAAATAACTATCTGGCTGTAGATGTGTTTCAAAAACAAGGTGGGTGGGCTGAGGTACATCAAGTGAGTCACATCTAATTGTCAGACTTGTTTCTTTAATAACTAGTGGTGCACCAGGCTTAGAGGAGAGAAGCAAGATGAAATAGAAATGTGGTTTGCTGTACAGGTTATAAACATGGAAAAACTACCACCAGAAATGTCCCACCTAGTAAGAATTTTTTTTTTTTTTTTGACAAAAGTGTTCTTATAGTTATGGGGCCCAAGTGCTCTAACGAGAGCTACCATAGCTCTTTCTATACACCAAAAGTCTCATTGAGACCACATTTAAAATAATACTTCATCCAGTCTGTTAAGATCTTATTATTATTTATCATGGAAGTATCTCTGTTTTCTTTTTCTATGTGTAATAAATACAAAGAATGAGAGTAAAAATCTAAATCGCAGTGAACTGGGTTGTTCTAATTCCAGCAAAGAGAGAAGATGCAGGAAGTCCTGTAAATTTGTTTCTCAGTTAAAGGAAAAGTTCTTGGAGGCTCAAAAATACTAATTATTCAGCATTTCTCAGACTACCAAGACCTCAGGCGTTTAAAAAAGAAACCGTACACTAATCCAAGGTTGCACTGGATATCTGTCAAAATAATGCAGACGGGAATGAGATGATATTTTTTTTCTGTATTTTTTTTTACACAGTCCATGCTTTTGCTATTTTTAAGTTGACTTTTGCCTATTTAAAGAAGTGGAGTAACAGGTAATGTGTTTTCGACTCAGATCTTTCAGACTGCACCTTCTCCTGGCACTCAGGTAATTGAAACTGAATTTGCAAGACTACTGAAAAAAACTGTTGGAGGATGTTTTAAAATATGTTCAAAAGGCACATTTCTTCCAGACTTACCTGAATGAGGGCACTGCCTTTGAAATGGATTCCCATAACTGTTTACATTAACACTAGTGTGTGTGAGGTCTGATACAGCTAAAATAAACACTTCCTTCTTAACTTTTTTAATAGAAGTGTCATACAAGATGAGAGGAGCCGTCATTGCCAGAGGTAGCTGACTAATTTTGTAACTGAAGAACCTACGGAGTCTCCAAGGCACAACAAAAACTGTTTTCAAGTGTTTCTTAGTATAAACGCCATGCAGGATTTTACTGGAGCCTGTCGTGATTTGGCCCAGGTCACCACGCAGTTGCTTGCTCCCCCTCCCCAGTGGGATGGGGGAGAGATTTGGGAAGAAAGGGAAACTGGTGGGCTGAGATGAAAACGGTTTAGAATAGCAAAGGGAAATTACAATAATAACAGAACAGAAGGATATTAAGGTACACAAAATAAACAACGCACGATTTCTCACCACCCAATGTCCCAATGACCGACAGCCCGGCCCAAGCAGCCATCACAGAAACGACACTGAGCAGCCAGCAAAGGGGAGAGAGAGGGGAAGAGGGCAAGGTCTCCCGTCCCGGCCAACCCCCACTGGTACCCTGAGCGTGACCTTTGTGGCTTGCAGAACTCTGGCCAGTTTGGGTCAACTGTTCTGGCCGTATCCCTCCCAGCTTCCTGCGCCTGCACGTCAGCCAGACCTGGAAAGCCTGACAGTGTCCTTGGTCTTTTTAGCAACAACTCTCAACATCGGTGTGTTTGTCAATGTTCTTCACATCCCACATCCACAATGCCGCTGCTGAGAGGAAAATTAACTCCATCCCTCACAAAACCAGGACAGAGCCTTAGGAAATACAATTGTCCCTTTAAGCCTAAGGGGCGAATGCATGGTCTTGTGATTAGCGTGCAGTGTTTGGAGGTGCAGACGTTGGCTGTTGGTCGTTGTGCCAAAAGGCCACACAGCCGGCTTTTGCATTTATGGGGTAATCAGGAGCTGGATGATGCATACAGTGCAAGGATGTAGGTAATAAGTAAATGAAGACTGCGAGGAACTTGTTTGAAAACAGTCAGAGAAAGCCACAACTTGACGAGGAGTCTGCGGTGTGAGTGGCGTGCCCTGCATGACGCGACAGTGGTGGGAATGGCCAGTGTAGATCTCGGAGGCTGTTGAGTCAGCCTGGGCAGCTCATCTGTGGAGACTGTTCGCTGGCAGTCAAAACAGAAGCAAAAGGCAAAATAAAAAGACCTGGGAAGCACAGGGGTTAATACTGGGGAGGCTGTGGGTGCAAACAAGGTTCTCTTAAAAATGAAACAAAGTCGGGTGGAGGTAGATACGAAGAAATCTGAAATAATTGTTCTGTAGAATATGGCCTTTCCACGCAGGCAGAAATCTTTCTGTTCGCTTCTATCTGAAGAGAGAGTCAAATAGAGAATCTCCTCTCTTAATTAGGAAGAAAAATACTCATCAAACACATCTCATCACTGGAAAGCTAATGATCCACAGCTGCTAGTCTGAAAGGGCAGGCTTTTTTTCTGAACAGTAGGAAGTGTTAATCATTTTGGATGAGATTTCTTTTTAAAATATACTGTAGTTTGCAAAAGAATAGGATATTCAATATTCTAACTTAAATTATTTTTTGAAGTGTTGTACACCAGGGATGGTGTCGTGTGTCTCCCTGAATGATCGTTTAATGCTGGTGTCTCTCACAAAGGGTATCAACTGATGTGGTTTTGTAAATGGCCAGTTCGTGCCTGTGACCCTGAAAATCTTGATCTCACAGGGGAGAAGAAAAAAAGTCCTCCCTTATAGTCTTCTGTGTAGGAAATGGCAGCTATATTAAACTGTAACCTTTGAGACTCCCACTCCTCCCTTAAAATAGTTGGCTTGTTTCAGTAGTGATGAGGATCCTTTTTTTAGACAGAGTCAGTGCCATTATTTCCTTGGGAGAGATGGTCCCAGATACAGCCCATGTTCCGCTGGATGCTGTGGAGGCCTGGGCAACTCCCAGAACTGCCCTTATATACTTGTTCCTTAGCTTTTCCGGAATATTTTTTCTCCGCTATACTTGTTTAATGCATGCATAGGTAGGTTTTCCTTCCCTTCATTCATGAAGTGACGTGAAGGTTTCTGCATGCGCTTCATTCTTCCCTCTCCCCGCAGCTACCAGGCCCTTTCTGCCTAAGAACTGGGTCCCTGGATCTTCTTGCTGTTCTGCACCGCATCCGGGGGTTGCTCAAATTTACGTAGAAGTTTTGTTTACCGCTGGGAGTCTGCTTGTTTTCTCCCACGTACATTTCAGGAGGGCGTTTCTCTTCTGTGAAAAACAGTGAGGCCACTTTGCTTGCGGCGCCGTCGCTGCGCTGGTCCAGCACATCGCCTTTGTACTGCAGATACAGAGTCCCTGCTTTCCTAGTGCCGGGCTGAGACCAGTGCCTGAGAGGAGGGACTGGTTAAAATTCAGCCAGACTTGATGGAAATCAAGCTGGCAGGTCAGCAAAATGCAGGAGATGGCAGATGTAATATCTACATTTTTGAAAGATACGTCTGTAGAAGTTGTAAAGAGGTAATTTCCTAATATAATATTCTAATGGCCTACAGAGTACAGTGCTGTAAGGAATTAATACTAAAAAATTTTTACTTGGGGCATTCCTGGAGTTAAAGGGTCCAAGGGTTTTTTGCTTTTCTTTTGAGATGTGAATTCTGTGGTAAGTTGGCTATATCAAATTTACCACATCAAGTCCCCGTAGATCTTGCTCGCAGAAAGGTGGTTAGCAAGCTCACAGAAGAATTCTCAAATTCAGTGAGCAGTTGTTTGCTTCTTATTCATTATCATTTCTAACAGATTTCCTTTTAAACTAAACAAACAGAGTTTTCTTTCAAATTAAATATTAGCTGTTAGAAGTGCCAATATCCTTTTATGTATATCACACACAGTGCTTTTTCAGTTCTTTCGGTATTTATCGTGTTTGTCTTGCTATCTCACGGGGCTTCCATAATACTCAGTGACAGAAAGCAGGGAGGTAAGGTAAGTTAGCTGATCTTGAGACAGCAGATTACTTAAAATACAGATTTTTTTTTTTCTTTTATGTGGGAGCATAAAAGAAATGTGTATTTGATGAGAGCATTTTGTTTTAACTCTAAGTAAAAATCCAGCAGAAAACTATTAAAATCCCTGGGTTTTTGTTACTGGGGTATGGACACATCTTGGTGACTGATTTGGGAAAGTGAACCTCTTTGTAGTTTACCTGGGTGTTGGCATTGCTTTACATTTGCTAGTTCTGTGACACACCACTGGCATTCATTTTAGTAGGCAGCAAAACCACAAGTATTCAAAAGCTTAACTATTTGGGTGAAAAAAGGTTAGCGAGATTTCTGGCTGTATATCCAGCTGTGGCACCTAGTGTGTTCTGCTATAATATTTTCGTTTTTCTTTTTTGTCATATTAGAAGAAAACAAACGCAAGTTATAGCTAGAGCTGGCTAAAATAAAGGGGAATTTGTTCACAAGGAATACTGGGTTTAAAATGGTTTTAGGTTGACCCCATCTAAGTCCAAGTATTTTTAGTTCTTTCCTGCAAACCAATAACTTTGTACCAGCTCCAGCTGTGGAGCATTCAAGGTGTTTCAAGGAAACACTTCAAAAAGTCAGAGTTTTCAAACTCAAACAGACTTTGGCTTCTCAGCATTCCTTGGAATCCCTTCTTGTATGTTTCCGTGGTCAGCATTGTTTTACCATGCTTTCATTAAAATAGTTGCACATTTTTGCCTTTTTGTGGGTTTTTTTTGCTGGTTTTCTAAGCCAAATATCTTATCAGATTTAGTTGTGGTATTCACAACTTCTACTTCTTTGTGTGACGTTACTGACCAAGTGCTTTCCTCTAAACAGCAAATTAATTTCTATTCCTGGAACTAAGTAATCTTTTATTTCTACATTGTGATCTTAATTTTATGCCATCTTTCATTATTTTGTCCACATAAGCATTAGTTTACAAGAGAACAATTAATACTCCTCTTAGACAACACTATTTTCCTTTGTCAAGAATTAAGGTACACAGTGAAAAGTGTAGCAGCTGTTTCATGCCGGTAAGTGCCCAGGAGCGAAATGGTTAAACAACTTTAGAGGTGGATTTCTTTAGAATTGTTTTAATTTGTTGGTTTTACCCGTGCACCAGAGTTTAATGTAATGGTGATTCGAATCACTTTTCTTCCTGCTCTGTCTTCCAGCTTTTCCTTTTTGTGGTCTGGAACTTTGAGCTCTACATGATACCACTGGCTTTGTTGTTGCTGCTGGCGTGGAACTACTTCTTGATCATATCAGGAAAAGATAACAGGCAACATGATATGGTGAGTCTTCTCTACTCCTTTTCTTCTTTCAGCTAGATAAAATTTTGTAACTGAGCTTAAATATGACATCTTGTTGAAAATGCCTCGGTTCACAATGCTCGGTGGACAAATTTTCCCACCTGCAATGTAATTTTTCTCCAGCTGTTCAATAAATGTGTCTGGTTTTGTTGAAAATGTCTTGTAAAAATACAGCAGAACATGTAAAATCCTCAGAGTCTGGTTTGTGTGGCAGCAGAGATGAGAGGCTTATCGGCCAGGAGAAGGCAGATTCTTTGAAAATAGTTTTGTGTGGCTAAGTCCTTATGTTGCGTTTCTTATTTCTCGTATTGAAGTTAAAGGTTAAAATGATTCCAATTTGTTGACGGTTTCAGAGTATATCACAGTTTATTGGATTTCACAGTTTAGCGTTAATGTTACCACTCATTGAGCTTAATATAAGCCTTTCTTATTTTCTTCTCATCTAATGCCATCATTTAATTAAATGCATGTAGTTGGGATATAAAGGAGCAAACATTTACTAATAACTGACATTTATTAATAATAAAAGCATGGTTTGGATTTTCAGAAATACGTATCAAAAGTTTAAGTTGTATTCTGTGCTGTGCAAATTTTCTAGTCTCCAGGCAGCTTAAGGGTTTTGCATGTATTTTATTGCTGAGCTTTACGAATTGGGTATTTGTATCAGTGTTTGTGTCCCAAAAGCAGCATGCTGTCTAGGACGTTGTGATCTGGGTGGATAACTGGATGGGTGGAAAAAAGCAAAGCGGGTTGATCTCAGAGGGTAGAGGTTAATGGAGGCTGGTAAGAGGTAGAGTACCACAGGGCACAAGGACCTGTCCTGCTTAACATCTCTGTCAGTGACCTGTTGGAGGGGACAACACACACTGCCATCAAGTTTTTGGGTGACAGTAGGTGTGTGGGACCAGTTCATACCCTGGACCTGCCAGTTGAAGAGGCTTAGGTAGGCTGGAGGAATGAGCCCATAGGAATCTCGTGAAATTCAGGAAGGAAAAATGGGAAGTCTTGCTCTTGGGGAGGAATAACCCCCACAGGCTGGGGATTGATTGTCTGGGACCAGCTGTCTGAATTGAGTCTGGGCGTCTTGGAAGACAGCGAGGTAAATGTGAGCCAGCAGTTGCCCCAGCAGGAAAGAGGGCCTCCAGCACCCCGGGCTGCGTCAACAGGACGACAGCCAGCGGATCAACGGAAGTGATTATCCTCTCTGCTCAGTGTTTATTAGTGGAGGGCTACCAAGATGGTGAGGGGGCTTGAGGACTTGCCCTGTGAGGAGAAGCTGAAGCAAGTGGTCTCGAAAGAGCCTGGAGAAGAGAAGGCTTCAGGCGACCTGAACAGCAGAAGGAGTACCTAGAAGGACGTTAACAAAAAGATGGAGCTAGACTCTTCAGAGTGATGTCTGCTGGAAGAGACAACAGGCATAATTTGAAGCAAAAGAACGTCAGACTGGAGAACCCTTTGGGCCGTGAGTGTGGTTAAGCGGTGAAAGAGGTTGCCCAGGGATCTTGTGCAGTGGCCGTTGGAAGTTTTCAAGACCCACATGGATAAAGCCCTGAGCAACCAACTCTGACCTCATGGCTGCCCCTGCTTTGGGCAGGAGGTTGGAGGTCTTTTCCAGTCTGAGTGTCCCCATGGCCCTAACATCTGGCAACTGCAGTTATTAATCTGATACAGCCCTGATCCTGGCAGTACTGTTACCTGTCTACATCACTAAGACTGTTATGCTTCCAGGGGTCATCTAAAATGAAGGGTGGGGATGATAGAGGTGTTTCTAATCCCAAAGGTTGTTACGTTTATGGAGAAAGCCTAAGATCAAGATTTAAAAGATACATTACTTAAATCACAGCCCTTAGTCTCCTGCTGCCTGAAATGCTTAAAGCTTCTCAAGCTGAAGATTTTATGAGTAACTGAAATCCTTCGTGAAAGGAGAGATTTCACTTGTGAGCTGCAATACACTTCATTTCTCTCTGAAATACCACCTGCCTGTGAAGATTAATTGGGCCGTGTCACTTTTCTAACAAAATAATGAAGCTATTGATAGGCTCTCTGCTGAGGACACCAAATGCTGCTCTAAAAATGTTCCTCTTGCTGAGATTGCTTCAGACCGTGCTATAGAGTCTATATCAACCAGTCAGGTTCTTCCCAAATATTTGATATCTGTGCCATTAATTACTATTTTTTGTTTAGATTTATCACAAGTAAGTTAAGACTTCATTTTTAATGAATTGAGCTTGGTTGTCATCATGGTGAGCGTCTGTCTTCTGTGAAGTGATCTGCAGACTTGTTGGATGCCTTTCTAATTAACTCACAAATCTTCAGTAATATCGCAAGTCCTCAGCTCAGGTCATTAGCACAGTATCGTTAGATTAGGAGTCATTTAAATATTTCTGTTTTCCTATGCAGACTGTAAATATTAACTAAATTAATTAGTGTTTCCTAGTGGCTAGAGAATACTTCAGGATTCACATGATCTGGCTTCTGTTCCCAGGTCTCCAGAGATTCCTTGTGTTCATCAGTGAAATCATTGACTACTTATCTTAGGGATATCATCTGTCTTCAGAAGCTACTTTGAAATCCTCAAGCTAATGATAAGACAAAAAGATAAATACATTTGTTAACTTTTCTTACTCAATTAACACTAGACAAGTGTAGTTAAAAGTGAGATGCACATTATACTTGTTTAATGTCTATGGAAAATAGTTGTGTTTGAGACCTTCAGAAGTAGCTCAGAAGAGTTAGTTGCTATTGTAATATGCCTTCAAGAATCGCAGAATCCCAGGATGGTTTGGGTGGGAAGGGCCCGTTAAAGCCCACCCAGCCCAACCCCCGGCAAGGAGCAGGGACATCTCCAACCAGATCAGGTTGCTCAGAGCCCCGGCCAACCTGGCCTGGGATGTTTCCAGGAATGGGGCACCCACCACCTCTCTGGGCAACCTGGGACAGTGCTCCACCACCCTCAGCGTAAAAATAGTTTTTATAAAAAGAAAACAGTTCATAATTAATTATCTCATCAGTTCAGGCGTTGGGGACTGCGCTCTTCTGCAGGCCAATGCAATAGTGGTCGCTGAGTTTGGTCTGGATGGGCTAGCCATCGTTGTGGTTTTAGTAGAACGCTGGCTCAAACTTCAAAGAGACACTTTGGATTCCCTGTCTTTTACACATTCAGATCAAGATCGGTTGTGTTTCTGAAGGATGTGCTTCTGCGAAATAGAAACTCTTCCACTACAGGCTGGTGTGTGCGGATGTAGATAGATGTAGGTTTAGTGGACAGTTCTCTAAATGAATCTCTGAGAATTCAGAACTCATCTAAAATGAATGAACCTCTGGCATTGAGTCATGTGGCAGGTACAAAAAATCACAGAAAAATATTTCCTTCCAGTATTAAGGAAGGGGAAAAAAAATCACTAAAATGGCGTTTTTAATGCTTGCTCTGAATTTTGCAGTAACATTTTTGCCTGAAGCTTACTTAGCTGCTTTCTCCAAGGATCCCTGCAGTTCCTTGTAATCATGCTCCTAAATATCTGACCTCGCGAAATAGTTTATTTTTAGCACGACTACCATTCTCATAATAACCATCAGCACCTAAGCACACAAGACTGGAACTGCTTTTATTTTTTTTTCCCTCTGCCTTTTTTTTTTCATGCATCTTTTTCCCATCCTCTGAGAGAGGGGAGAGGTATCAACCACTGCCACCCCCCTGTCCCCAGTGCCCGCTGCCCCTTGTCCCCTGTGCTGGATGCGTGCGGTGGGGACCTACGCGGACGTACACGATGCCGGCCAGGTGCCAATGGCAGGTACAGCGTGGTGGAGCGCGGCGTGGTGCCAGACTGCTCGGGATATGGGGGGAGAACAGGGACAGAGGGAGAGCAAAGGACTGGCTTATTTCATAACAGCCGTGACTCTCTGGGAACGACAAATCACCTCTTACAACAGACGAGCGAACGGAGAAGTTCGTCCCATGCAGCTGTAATTGAAAGACTTCTGGATATATCCAAACTAATAGAAAGTGTACTGGGGTTTAAAGCTTCTTTTAGCCTTTTTAAGAAACTACTTAATATTTTGATGTTTTCAAATGTGTGGTACAAAAAAACCTCACCTTTGTAG
Organism: Tetrax tetrax; assembly: GCA_009806455.1. Classification (NCBI taxonomy): domain Eukaryota; kingdom Metazoa; phylum Chordata; class Aves; order Otidiformes; family Otididae; genus Tetrax; species Tetrax tetrax. The sequence goes on from WHYT01013967.1 coordinate 109,531, forward strand.
TTTGGAGAAGACAGTGGCACTGCTGTCTGATGTCTTTTTTTCACTTCTATTTCTACACAAAACTCAGTTATTAGAATTGCATGAAGTTAGTGGAAAAAAATCTTTTTTTTCCCCCTGCTTTTCTACTTTGGGCTGTGTTCTGCGAGCCTGCTGGAGCTGCCGAACTTAAGGAATGGTCAGATAATCCCTCAAAGGGATAAAAAAGGTTCCCACTCTCCAGCTGCTCTTGTCCCCTTGCCTGAGATGCAACAGTTGATTGCGTGGTTGGGCTGCGTCATACTGCGAATGAAGCCTGGTTTGCATAGTTCTATTTTTTTTAATTTTTTTTTTTTTGCTATGTATATAAGTCTGACTACCACAATCAGGACCAACTGCAAGAGTTGGGCCATAACACTGAACTGCTCTAACAGGATTGTTGGATCTCCTCTGGTGACACTGCAAGTTCTTGTTCTTCCTTGACGAAATAGGTAGTGGGACGAGGAACCCAGGTCGTCTTCTCCTCGATCCTGCCGTTGAGGAGGAAGGGTCGGGAGAAAGCGGACAGATCTGGCGGGTCAGCAGCCAGTTGCACAGCTGTTCTTGACAACATGGACTTGGTTTTTACAGCGATGGGACCCTCCTTGAGGATTGAGGACTGCTAGGAAGAGGCAAGGTCAACCTCCCCAAGAGAGGCAAAATCTTTCCCAGAAGGCTGGCCAACCTGGTGAGGGGAGCACTAATCTGGAAATGATGGAGGAGAGAGGTGACAATGACCCATAGTCAAGTGAGGAAGTGGTGGTTCAGAGTTGGCAAGCAAAGAATGCAGGGTGGACAGGAGAGACCTCAAACCCAAGCAGACAGAGCAGAGGGGGCCCACCCCAGGTGCAGGCACACAAATAATGAAATGCCTCTCTGGAAGAGGTTCTGGCACCCTTTCTGAGAACCCGTGCATTAGTGTGCACAGCGTAGGATGCAGTACGAGTTGAGGTCCATGTGCAACTACACACACACACAATCATGGAAACCTGGTGGGGTTGCTCTCATGGCCATCATGCAATGGAGCATGGTGCCTCTTTAGCTGGGATAGGCCAGGAGGGTAAGGAAGGGGAGCTGCGTTCCAGGGATCGGAGCATCTGGCATACAAGGAGAGGCTGAGCAAGCTGGGACTGCTCTGCATGGAGAAGATGAGGCTCGGTGAGGATCTTGACGATGTGTCCAGACAGACCTGTCTCAGTGGTGCCCGGTGACAGGACAATATCGATGTCAACAAACCAAAATATGCAAAATTCCATCTGAACACAAGAAAGCACTTTTACTGTGTGTGTGGTCACACCCAGGATGAGGTTGCCCAGAGAAGTTGTGTAGTCTCCATCCATGGAGATGTTCAAGACCTTACTGGACATGATCCTGGGTAACCTGCTTGGAGGTGGCCTTGCCCAGGCACGGGGTTGGACCTGATCTCGAGCAGGGCGTTGATCTGAAGGTGTCCCTGCCATCTCCACCACTCTGTGGTTCTCTGACTGAAGGCACTAATTTTTCTTTCCTTTTGGTCTATTATTTGTTAGGGTTTTTTTCCAAGCAATTTAAAATCTAGTAGAAGAACAACGCCCATCCCTGGAGTTACCTATAAATGTTCTTCTGCCATATATACCCCTGTGGAGAAGAGGTTTAATCACTTCGGTTCACATCCTGCATTTATAGTTAATACTTAGAGCCTTTAAGGAAATATTAAATAGTTAATTTCCTCTTGAAGTTCCAAGTTGCACATGTCATTGTATAGAAAATGATGGTGAGCAGCTGGGAGTTAATGTGCCATACACAAGTTCTTATGAATCTATATAATAGACTATATACACATATTATTAATCTTGTAAGAGTGATATAAAATGGCAAAATGCATCTTTTAATTTCACTGGAGATTTTTTTTGCAAAGTAACGACTTATGTTTCTAGAATGTATGTGTCTAGTGAAAGTTAGACACGTTTAGGGTGAAATTTTGAGAGCAGAAGAAATAAAACTTTAGTTAAAGGTAACTTTTAATTTTAAGATTTTAACCAGTTTCTGTGGATACTTTTTAGATAGGTCTCAAATATGGTATGTATACTCAGATTTTTTTATTTATCTTCATGTATCTTCTGGAAATTGCCCCATGAAGGAAGACAAAAGCAGGAATGGGAAGAAGGATGCTTAAGAATACATCCATCTCGCTGGGTTCTTCCTTTTCTCAAGAAAGCGCGGTGAGCGCGATGAGCTTGAATCGGCTGTGCAGCCCCGGCGCGGTTGCAGCTAGGAGAGCTTTTCTGATTGCAGCCGATCACTTTCTTCTATCGGCAAGGCAGCGGTCTCTGCCAGAGCTTTTGGTGAATTTCTTGCTGCTCCTCTTTGGGGCAGACAATACCGCTTTGGTGCGCGTTCAACACAAGAACCAGCCCCACCAGGAAGGTGCCTGACTCTAACCACCTGTGAAAACTGAGTTACCAAGCAAATAAACAAGGTGGAAACTTGATTTTTCTGTGTTTCCTCACATTATGCTCTGAAAGCGTGGAAGCATGAGTGCATGAAGTTCATAACTTGGAAGAATCTCACAGGGTTTCGTCTGCGGATGGCTACAGGGCAAGCACCAAGTGCTCCAGACCCATTCCCTGTGCAGGACTGAGGATTTTTGTGCTTGAACTCCAGAAGTCTTCTGCCAGGGCGTCAGCAGTGATTTCTAGCTGAGGACTGAGTTCTTGCTATGAATTTATGGCAAAAATAAACATCATTGTCCCTGTAATCTAACTAGTGTGTCTGGAATACGCCGTTAGCACAAGATGTCATGAAAGGGTGCTGTCAGGTTGGCAATTACATCTTGACTTCATTTGGACTGTATTTTTCTGAAGAGTTTTGCCTCCAGCAGCAGCCACAGGAGGGCTGGTGGGAGAATACAGAGTTAGGCGTAGAATATTTGTGTAAAACCCGTCTGATTTACAACACCTCTAAAAGTAAGGAAAACACAGTAGTTTTTATAGAATGATTTTCAGCGTTATGCAGAAAGGATTTTAGCTTGTATTTGCTAACCACAAACCAGACTGACGTTCTCTGCACCTCGAAATGGAAAATGGCTCCCGTTGTGTTTCTGCTTCAGCCGGATGGCGATCGGCGCATCGCTCCGAGCGGAGCCGTGCCGTCCGCGAGCTTCTCTTGGAGCGTGCAGCCAGCTTTGCTCTTGGCACGTCAAAATCCACCTCACAAACTCGCTCTCCTTTTGTTATCGTCATTAAAATACGTAGGAAGGGCTTTGCCAGCGGGACATCGTCTGTCTGTTTGTTCTTTCTATACGATCTATATAGTCAGGGATGACAACTACGCTACAGTGCCCCTCTATGGGACAGGGGTTTTTTTAATAAATCAGAAAAGAAACATGAAAATGTCAGCTTAATCAAGCATTTAAATTTTATTAATCAAGTCTAATTTTTATGAGTGCAAATAATCGCTGAAGCTGGACAAATTTGCTCTAGATTGCATCAGAAACATAATTTTAATATTTAATGGCCTGCTGAATTTAAATGGAGAATTATCTTTATGAAACATGCTCTTCATAATTTGCCATTAAATGAGGAAAGAACAAATCAACATAAATCTTACATAAAGGTTATTTAACTAAATGTTGGTGCCATAAATATTTTAAATGCATTATGCACTAATTTAACACAGTACACTATATAAAGATATAGGTTGGGCAGAAAGCGTTTCTCTCCTGCGGCGCAATGGGATGCGATCCTGAGGGCGGGTATCTGAGCGACAGCGAAACGAGGCCGTCGCGCTGCGATTCTGCGGTGACGATCCCTGCGTCAGAGGTTTATTACAGCATCAGAGTGTGTGGTAGAACTTTACTGGGCTGTTATCCTCCCAGTAGCAGCTACAAAACCAGCAGAATTGGAATATTTTGGCTGGTTTTGGTCACCTGAAGACGAAACACCAAAACCAAAGCCCCACCTTAGATATTTCTAGCGTTGTAAAAATATTTATTTGTTTCTATCATAAACCAATTGATTTTAAATTTAAATTTTGCCACATTTTTACAAATATAGTCTTCCACTATTGTGGGCATCTAAAATAAATTTAAAGTTCACTGCACATAGAGGCATTTTTTTTCTATGAGACTGTTTTAAGATTTTTTTTTTGCATTTGCATCAAGATTTACATGGCAACAAGATTCACTTGACAGGTTGTAGTGGCTATTATAAGTAATCAATATTATATGAACTAACATGAGTTTAGTTTCTAGGAAACAAATCATGTGAGATTTTTATTAATCTTTGGTTTGGTTTTCTTTTGCTTTAGCGCATTTTAATTCAGCCTAGACTTTAAGAACTTTGGGATTGTACTGCAGTTTTAATGTATTTACAAAATATATCAATACCTGGGGGAAAAAAAAATTATCTGAAATTACAATAATATATGTATTACATGTTTTGTCACATAAAATACATAACACAGCTTTTCTCCTAACAAAAAGCTTGTCAGCTCCAGATTTTAATGTAACAGACACTGTCACACCCACAGGTTTAAAATTACTTGGATAAACGCTGTTTTATAAGAGAAGCATATCTGGTTGTACTAGAATCTGAAAACTATTTGAAGGGAAGTAATAATAACAGTGAAAACTGGTATTGAGTCATTGTGCTGCTAATAAGATAGTTTATTATGAGGTTTTGCCCAAGAATTCTAGCTCACAAAATTTTACAAAGGTGTTATTTTTAATAGTCCTGCATAGTAAACTTGCCATTGATACTTAGCCAAGCAAAGAATGATTTTTTTTTTTCGTTCCGCAGCACTAAAAATGAAGTATTCTAAGAGAGACCTGACATTTCCAATGTACAGTACATGTCGAAGCCTTTAGATGGAGACATACTTCAAATAAACACCTATGTTCAGTACATTGTGTAAATATGAGAAAGAGATGAAATAAATGAGAACCAAATATTGAAAGAAATACAGAGAAAAGGGCCTACTGCTTGTACCGTTTTTGTGTTACAAATGACTCTGCCTTAACTACATTGGCAGCTGAGTATTGAGGGCATATAAAGCTGACAACAGGAGAAAGGTGACATGTTCTTGTGCGATAAACTATATTTACTGCCCATGCGTGTTGCCAAGAAATTTATTGTATGTCAAAAAAAAAAAATTCTGTTGTTGACATTACAGAACTGCATGTAATCAGTGGCATGCACCAAAGGGCATCTGATAGCCGTATTAAAGTCGCATTTCTTATTAAGAATCAAGCTAAATTACAGCATGAGCACTTACCAGAATAAGCTAACAGAACGCGTTCCTTAAGGAGAAGTAATTGTATTTGAGTGTCTATGTAAAAATCAGGAAGTATTTTAGCAGTAAATTCTAATGCTTTTCTTTTTAGCCTGCCGTATTCTGTACTGCAGTATATTCAACTGGCAAGCTCATCGCGCTAATTATTATTACATCTAGTGGTTCTGTTATCTTGATGATTACTGCGGATGAAATACCCCAAGGTCAAAACATTAATGGGATAAATCAGGATCCGCTCTGTTACAGAGATACTACGCTCTTAACTCAGAATCTGTTAATTTGACTTTTATTTTCCGTATAAGTGTGGTGTAAAGGTGGACATTTTAATTAAGCTGTGTCTCCTGTAAAGTTTCTCCCCGGGAATTCCATGAGAGAAGGAGATGTCATGTTGTGAAAATGAGAAGAAAACCGCTGCTTTGGGGGATTATTGACGATGGATGCCTTTGCTTCGACTTGAAGTACTTGGAGATGACCTGAGAGAGCCCAAGTGGTTTTATGCATCCTTCTTAATCCCCGCACACGGCACAATTTTGTGTAATGTCTACACATAAATGCTGAATTGAGTGACGCACACACATAGGTACAGGTTATGCTGGGACAGTACAAATTAACGTGAAATCCAAACGGCCCCAAACAGTGCAATTCTGATCACGTTCATTGCGCATCTAAAACGTGTTTAATTCAGAACCAAATCTTATTCTCTCTTTTATTTTGTTTTGTGACTGTTAATACCTTTATGTGAAAATGCAAAATATCTGCAGATATTTTGACACTGTAGCATAAAAATTGTTTTATTTTGATTTTAAATTGAAACCCTCTGTGTCTGAAGAGCTATATCAAGTAAGGTATAAGCAAGCCTAGAGAAGTGCTGATGGGAGGCAGGAGGCGTTGCTTCATGTTGAAGAGGAACATGAAGGTTACGGTCGCCAGGGTTATCTGCAGTCCGGTGGCAACTCTCCATTTGTTTTTTTAAACTTTGAGTATTACTGCAGAGCAGATACTTGGTATTGTTAACATCTAAAGACCTCAGAGTATCTTCTGTGCAGATGTTTCTGTTGGATCAACCAAAGAACTGAGAACAGAAGACAATTCATGGGGTGACTTGAGGTTTGCATATTTTCTGTGAGAAATGGTTGGCTGATACCAAGAGAAACAGGCCTTCCATTAAAAGTGCTGCTAAGTGCCAGTGTGCCATTTTCCCACAGCATCTTTAGATCCAGGAGGTATTTTAAAGTTCTCTACGATCATGGGGTTTTGATTCAACATGCTTGTAAATAACCAGAATCCAACCATACATTGCTGGTGTTGAGGTCAGAAGTCAAAATGAGTTATTTTCTCAGAAATCCTCTCCTGTTTGTTAGTCAGAAGATAATTTCTGGAATAAATGTGAGTTGTACTTAACTGTCGGCATCCTCAGACGGCTGCGTTCCAGCCCACAAGCGCGGGGGTTTTCTTCGACACGTGAAGGTGGTGGCCATGCTTGCTGCCGTAGGGTGACTGCGTGCCGGCGCTGCAGTGACGGAGCGGGCGCTCCTCTCTGGAGCACCAGTGTGTTTGGAGGCTGAGTGCCTCGGGGAGGGTGGGAATGGGTCAGGAACAATGGCAGTAGGTAGGAATTACATTCCTTCTGATTAATAAGCTTTTGATGGGATTTTTTTTTTGGCACCTGACAGGTCTTACTTTGCGACATTTAAACATCGTCTGCTTACTGTTTTGCCGTGAAGTAGCTGATGTGCCATGTTTGAGGCCATCTACGTGTGTTTTATAAAATGTCATCTGTATTAGTATTACGTTCAAGGGACAGTACCGAGAAACAGGTTCTTTCCAGACCTTCTACCGGCGTGCGGCCTATGAGTCTGTGACAAGTGACATTACAGAAGGTCATGTCACTTTTAACTGCTTGCATTAGATCTTTCTGATTTCCCCAGTGCCCTTCCTTTGTTTGATTAATACTGCCTGATTTCAAGCAAGCCATCGGAAGGCATAATTTAAAGTGTGTATTCTGGGGGCAATCTAAGATTTTTGCCATAAAACTTTTAATAAAATAACTCTAATGTTTCTTTTTGTCTTCATATGATTTTCCCTGCCCTCCCTCTCCCTCTTCTCCCTCCCTCCTCCCGTCCTGCCTCCCCCGGGTACAATGCTTGCCATAGAGATCCCGGTAGCCCCCGCGTTCCTTCAATCCAGAGCTGCACACGTGCGCTTTATTTGAGTAGCAATGCGGCGGAATCAAAGCGGGCAAAATCCCATTGTGCATTTTTATTCCAACAGTATTCCTACTACAGTCTTGAACCGGAATCTGTTGTTCAGAGTCACTGTGCCTCTCTTGAACAGCCTTACTTTGTTCTGAGGAAATACGTTGTACTTCAGTGTACAACTTTTATACAGCTTCAGCGTACTGAACCCTCATATATCATAGGATTATTGATAAATCTACTTTCCTTGTTTTAATTTGTGCCAAAGTTCTGAAAAAAACTTGTTTTGGTGGTTTAATAAATTGTGTTATCATGTCCGTATTGTCTGAATATTCATGTTTTTTTTTTTTTCTCTTACCTCTTCTTTTGAATTTAAAGCAAGTGAAAGCATGGGCTATGTTTCATACACTTTACAGAATCATTTGTGCACCTTGGACATAGGAACATTAGATTTTGTTTTGCTACAGTGATTGAATTCTGTTTTCCTTTCCAGACAATTCAATACTCACAATCTCAATGTAATTGATGATACGACTAACTTAGAAAAAGAGCTAGACTGGTAGTGGCTTTTGAATTAAAAAGATGGAATGGAGGAGCTGGAAATCCACGCTCAGTCCTGGGCTTCGAGCAATTTCAGAGGACTTTTTAAGTTAACATTTTGCCACTCTATCGAAGCTTGTAAAGTAGTTTGAGATCATTAGATGGAAAAGAAAAAAAAAATGTGAGTTTGAAGTATTATTATCCAGATAATTTAGAATGGATATTGTCACGCAAGTGATTTCGGTTAGGTGCCATCATTTGCAACAATTTTAGAGGTTTCCAATTCAACTCGTTTTCTCCGTGCTAACTTTAGCGCTAACGTGAGATAGACATTCTGCTGTTCAATCCCATCAAGACAAGGGATTTCTGGATGTACATAAAAGAGATCTTTAAGTGTCTGGGGAATATTAATGTCAAAAAGTAAGAGACCTAGTGAGTTTAGTCAGCTCAGGCGTAGGCAGCATCTGAGTCAACAGATTCAATTTATACCTTGGGCTTTAGTCACCTAACGATGTAATTACAGACTTTTTTGCGTGTGGCAAAACTGATTTAAGAGCCTTTCCATCTGACTGCAGTCTTCAGCAGCTTGTTTTCGTGCTCTCATCTCAGTTCACTGTTTTCTCTCATCCTAGCGCTTCTGGAGCTGCTCGGTCGCTCCAACCACCTGTATTAAAAGTTTTAGGGTGGTTTTTTTTTTAAGAACTCAACCAGTACAGTGGTTGGCTCCCCAAACTCTCGGAACAGCGCAGGGAAGATGATGGTGAGCGACCAGGAGAGGAATGAGGAGGTGATGCAGGCGCATGGAAAACTGGGAATGTCTTTGCTTCCACGGCGCGGGCTGTGAAGACAGGGTCCCTCAGGCTCTCCAAACAGGATGCGTGAAACGGTGTGCTGAGCTGAGCAGGACCTGGGGAGCGTTCCAACAACACGCTGTCAGCATTTCCCTCTCCCCGTGCTGAGAGGTGTGACCATCCCGACCTCTCTGGGCGCTGCCTCTGAACCCCAGTTTTAAAGAAACAGAGCTGAGCTGGCCTAAAGGGAAGAGAGAGGAGAAGGTGGTGAGGGAGCCTTCTCCACAGACAGTGGCGAGGGCCCGGCCTTGGTTACTTCTTCGGCCTGAGAGGATTCACAAATTCACCTTCCTGGCTGGCATCAGGTCAGAGGCTGCAGAAGATTCGGTTGGACTGCTCCCGCTAAAATTGTTCTTCTGGGCAGGAAAGAATTAAAGAGCAATTGTTGCATAATCGCTCGGGTCATACTTCTTCCGTGTGCTTTTGGACACGCTTGCTCTTTTCTCTTTCTTTGCATTTCTAGTCTTTCTTTTGATTCTTAGTTCCAGCACGGTAGACAGAACGGGAGGCTGCTGCCCCTCCAAAGGCCCAGGCCCATGGTTAGAGGTATTTTGGGACGGGGTCCAAGCAAGGATGAGCAGCTGAAGCGGGAAGTGTTCCGAGCTGTGCCGTTGACTGGCGCTTGTGCAGAGTGCTCAGCTGTACTGGCAGGTTCAATCAGTCTGCGTGCATTTTACGTTTTGCACGGGCCCATGTAACGAGGGTAACTGGGGTCCTCTTGATGGTTGAGTTAACTCAGAGAAAGGCATCTGATACACACACTTTTCTTTTTTAGGGTCTCTCTCCTCAATTTGGCTCATGGATAGCATTAAAGTCCCTTTAGTTCATGGACATGAGTTTAGACTTGATGAGAATATCCTTGCTCTGTGCTTTGTGGGGGTGATTATGGACTTATAATTTTAATGTGTTGTCTTACATGACAAGTACACTAAAACCATTTGTGGCTTCACCTATGAAACAAAGTGAAATATCGTTTTAGTTGGTGGTAGGTCTTTAAAATAGGCCAAACTCTTAATGTTTCGTATCAATGAGTTTTTCCTTCGCTTGTCCTCTTGATGCGTATTTTGTAATACATCGTGTACACTTCTGGCACCCGTAATGTGACACTGAGCTAGGGGGATCTTTGCTGGCCTTCGTTGTGGCTGTTCATGTATCCTCATAAGCACTTACATGTAAATAATGGTATAAAGAGCCACATTATTTTCTACGTGTAAGGACGTGCAACTTAATTTCAGTTCCACCAGCGGAGAACTTTCCCCGTAGGGTACGCTGAAGACTTGATCACAGTGTTATGAGAGAGACCTGCTGCTGACCATCTTCGGAAAATCATTAAATCTCTCTGTAAACTAAATTTAGTAGTGGTTCATTTCATGCCCATGCTGTGATTAATAATTACTAGTATTTGTAGAGTGTATTGAATGTATGTGTATTTTTCATAGCCTTAGACCGAAATGGTGGTTTAAATGGAAAAATAAATAAATACAGACATGTGAAACTGCAGCTTGCAATGAGTGTGCAGGAAGTTAGATGCACGGATTGTATAAAATCTCTATTAAGAAACACAGTGCTAATGCTGATAGAGCATATGCTATATATCGCTTTTGTAAATCATAAGGAGGTAAGCTAGTATGAATTTATTCCCAGCTTTATATTCTTCAAAAATCTCTTGGTGAACACTGTAAATTCTATTAAAAATGTTGCATGTTTCTGTAGGTAGCAGGAAATTTAAAGCAAGCGTTTGTGTGTGCTGCATAGGCACCCGTGGAGCTGACAAAAGATTCCTTTAGTTAAAACAATCATACATTGAATTTTGAACTACCTTTTAAATACTTAAATTGTCAAGCAAGCGTTTTGTACAGGAAGGGTTTTCAGTATATAATTCCCTAATGTAGGTCAATTAAAGCTATAACACTTTCCTGAATTTGAACCTCTAGATCAAGATCCTAGTTGTAGATTTTCCTTCTGTGCATTTATTTCTAATGTTAATAAAGTTTTCATCTACAAAAGGTTTAGAACTGACAGAACAAAACTCTTCCTTTTTAAATCGTGACAACTACTACTGTTTCTGTCTGCAGGTAATGGAGGACATGCTAGAGGACGAGGAAGAAGAGGATGACAGAGATGACAAGGTAATTATCTTTCCTAGCACTTGGGTATCTGGGGATGGGAGAATTTAGACATGACACTGTTTTTACAGACAGTTAAAAAAGGAGTTGAAGTGTTTTAGTCCAGAAAATTGGACAGAGCTGTTTATCATCCTAACAATGCTATAGTGTGCTGCGGGAAAGGATAGAGGACTATAAATCCTGCTTTTTTTTTTTTTTCCTCTTGGTCCAGAGCTGGGTCAAATATTTTTTCTGCCGGGAACAGAAATAATTCAGCCTGTCTGGAACTTGATAGCTCTGTGAAGATAACTGCAGTGACAACTGTTTTTTGAAGGACAAAAATTTGTCCTGTCTTGAGTATTACAAATAAGGCTGCACTTGAGGGAAAAAACGGTGTAAAAATAGCTACTCCATACTGGTTAAAGATGGGATATGGACATCTATAATTTTCAAAGAATTACTTGGTAGAAGAACGGCTGAAATGTTTTGCACTCTGTATGACATTTAAATAATCACAATTCTCATAGACGTCCGCTTGCCTTGACGTTGGCATTCTTGGCCCAGCCAGCCGGGAGACTGTCGCGGGGCATTCATCTATCCAAGCAAACGCACTCCTGTTTGGAGGCTGCTGGTTGGGTTGAGGATTGCCAGCCACAGTAAATAACAGCTCATTTCCACATCTTATTGAGCCGAGCGATGGGACTGCTTGGGTTGGTTGTCCCCCAGGGAGAGGGAAAAACCAGCGGAAGGAAATGAGAATGACCTCGCGCCGCTTGAGCGACGGCGAGCATGGGCGGGACGGCTTTTTGGTGAGACGAGCGCAGTGAAGACAGCCCCGTTGCTGCTGGTGTTCTCATACCAGGAAGGTGATGTTAGTGGAAAAAAAGGAAAAAAAAAATACATAATTTCACAAGAGCTCTGAATTAAAATACAGGTGATTTTGACCTTCACAGATGTTCCCCCACTGCTGTTGTAGTAAAGCAATGATTTTTTTTTTTTTTTCTGAGAGGAGAAAAACAGTGTACCTTAATTTATGCCCTTGACCTTTGTTTCTAGTTGAGATGTACGGTTCTGTACCACTGTAAGAATTCATGTGCTGGCAGCAGCATTTGAAATGTCAGAAAATTCAGCATGATTAGTTAATCCCCCGAATGATTATTTTTCTGTTAGGTAACACCTAAGATCTGAGACATTATTTAAAAAAAAAAGAGTATTTTCCTCATTCTGTGGCCAGATATTTTACAATTGACAGAAAGTTATTATAAGGAATTCTATACATCACTTACATCATTAGAGACATCATTTCAGAATTGGCAAACACTGTAGTAACAAAACCTTCTTTTACAAAACATGTCTGTGATGGTTTTTAACACTAAACGATGCGAGCGTACACTTCTGGCAATAAAATATATGATTTATTGCAAAGGTCAGCCATGTAGCTGAGGAGAGCTTGTATTATAACTCAACTTGCTGGCTTTGAATCATCATTTCTTTTCTGGTAAACTCTGATGTGCCATCCATTTGAGAATGTTTTCTCCTGTTTCTTCCTGCTTTGTTATTGGAGCTGGTGCAAAAGTATCACCCCAGCAGTGTGCATGTTCTGGATATTCTAATCACCACGATTAGTTCACAGAGTAGTGCTTGACTGCTTGTTTAAGTCAGCACTTAGTGGTTTTTGGAAATTGCCAAACAAACTCCTTTAAAAGGGAAAATGATGACAGACCCGCAATTCTTTGTTGATTGGCAGATGCCAGACAACACGTGCCCGATGACAAATATCACTCTGGATTTCAATGTTGTGCTCTAATACTGAGCTTTCTCCAGTTGACGCCAGAGTTCAGACGCTTTCCTAGGTCTGGTGACGAAGACTGAATGAAAGTGAGTCCTGACGTTACGGTGTGCATTCAGGGATCCCCGTTATTGAATATTTAAGAGCTCTCTTTCCATGTGGAAGATGTTTAGGTTGAATTTTATGAATCCCAAGCTGTCTTCATTATTGCAAACATTTTGAGTTATCCTGATTGGATATGATGTCTGCATGTAGAGGAAAATTACACTTTTAGAAATACGCAGGTATTCACTGCCGTGTATATTCCGTACTGGGCGTTATTTTGTACTGGGCTAAGCGGTACCGGGTAAGTGCGTAGTTAGGACTGAGGTGTTTGGTTTTAGAAGCTGGTAGGGTGTGTTTTCCTTTCTGGTGCACTGGACATACCCTGTTAACCGCTGCCGTTCCTCTTACAGCTTTTGGTCAAAGTGGAAGGGCGCAGTTTTGCGTTATTTTAATTCATATGTGCGTTTTCGTAAAGCTGTGTGCAAAATGAAGTTTTGGGAGAAAACAAATGCACGTTTTGTAACAAGAGCTGGTAGTGGCCTCTGGCTTTTATTATTTCTCTGTTTTTTCAATATGGTGTAATAGAAAAGTCAGGTAAATAGGTCTTCTTATGTGATAAAAGGAAAAAGATTAATAAATGTGCCAAAGCCTCACTTTAATTGAAATTGAAGCATATGTTGGAGGTATGTAAAATATGACCCAGATGTCTGACCATGGCCAGTGTCTCTGCTTTCCCTGATTACCACGCGGCAGCTATTAGTCCTGTAACCTTTGGACTTAACGGTAAATGGGGTATTACATGGCACAGAACCGCAGCACCTGTTTTTCATTCAGCAAAGACCCCTGGCAGGCTCCACCTAAGCCTACCCATATGTTTTCACTTAGCAGATTGTTGGGCGATTATGAAAAGTGTCTTTCTTTAGGGCCAGCTTAGGTATTAGCCACTTGCTCACAGCCAAAGGGCAGCTCTTGGCTACTTGATGAGGGCCGTGCGGGCACGCACTGATGTAGGTTACGGGACGCGTGATGGAGGGATGTTGGTCGACGTCCCAAAATTGCACAGTTAGAGAAGTAATAAACTGAGGATGATGAATGCTCAAATCCATGTAATTAGTTAAAATAACGAGTTTTATTAAGTAGTGGTGTGTGACACTGAGAGGAGTTTGACAAGGTAGATTTGCATTTTCCATGTTGCTTAGTCTCATTCTGATGTTCTGGATTTTAGAAACTCTTTTTTCACCCTCTGCTGCAATTAAGGTAGGCAGGAATGTCAGTTTAAGGTTATAGGATTTTTTTTTTTTTACCAGAGAATATTAACTTTCATCTTCACTTGAAATATGACTAATAAACTAAAACAGCAAGTATACTTCTTGTCGTATCAGCTACAAAGTGGTGCTTAGCAGTGGAACGCTTTTCTCCTAATTTTGTTTCTTTGTCATATTATGTATTTAGGAACTGAAAAATGTGTGGTTTGTTTGGCTTAGGCATTTGTCCTTAGTTTAATGTGAGTTTTCCCAAGAAATAGCACAGGATTCTGCGTTCCATATGTTCTGGACTGCTTGCTAACCTATGCCAGCCACAGATTTACAGTTTAATCTGATTTCTCTCTCCTCTCTCTCTCTTTTTTTCCTTTGGCTCCCTTCCAAACACTGGCTTACACAGTGTCGTAGCAAATAAGGGTCAGTTAAATTACATGAAGTCAAGTTATCAACAAGCTATCAAAAGGATTTTTACACAGTTATGTTATAATAACGTAGCAGCCAATATGCATAATCTCTATATATAAGATGTGAGTTTGTCATGTAAGAACTTCAGGTATGGTTTTCACGTAGCTTTATTCTTTGAACAAGCTCCAGATAAGATTTCAGATAATCACAAGGAATTTCAGCTCAGCATTTTGCAGGAAGCCCTCAGCATGGCGCAGAATCGGGCCACCGAGCAATGCTACTGCTGCAGATTCAAGTGGAGGAGGACGCACAGTGTGAGCACTGCTTTATTTTGCCTTTTTATTAACAGTAACAGTATTTTATTAATACAAAATATTCACATTGTGTGCACCTTCGGCCACTCTCTCTCTAGGCTTTCATTCTTTGAAAAATTCTTTGCAGTTCTCAGTCAATGTTGCTATGTTTCAAGATAACGAGAAGCTTCTATAATGAAAGATAGTTGAGCCAAATTAAAATGTATTTTAAAGCTTATAGGCATCCCTGCTGAGAGGTACCAACTTTGTTTTCAAGCCAAGGCACCTGTCTCAGAAGTGTGCCCTGTGTTTGTACCAAGAGTAGATCATGAGGAGGAGGAAAGATAACTCTGATGTAGTCCATATTTTTATATTCTATGAAAGAGAAGATTGTAATCTATTGTAGTGGCTGTTATTTCCTATAAAATAAATGGTGGAAAAACAATAAAGAAATAGGGAGTGAGTGGAGTGAAGAGAAAATTGCAGAATAAATCCATGGGTTCACCTATCACTTAATTCCACCATTAGGTTCTACATGAACACAACACCTAAGTACCAACGGTAAATAAAAAAATTATAACAGCTTCCAGTGAAAAGTGTAGCTGTGTATGAAACTGCCGCCCCCTAAAAGATGAGCTAGACTGCGCGTACGTATCAAACAAACCTACAACAGAGCAATCTAACGTAGATCCCTGCAGAAGTCAAACTTCTCAGTGCAGTTGGGTTTCAGCTCAGTTTCGTTATTCCCACAGAGATGGTGATATGAGGCATGTGGTTTTTGTCAAAATTGTACCTGATCAGAGGGATGCTAGTGTAGCCCGTACAGGGGATCATTGGATCACCCCAAAGTCACAGCCTCTTGCCCAGATGTACCTTGGGCCACGTGGAGCCATTGCACAGATGCCTCCACAAAGAGCAGTTGTCATCCCGCCCTGTGCTGGGCCATCACATGGGCTTCGTGGTCGAGGTATGCACCTTGGAAGACAAGTGACCTGGACAGCCTCCTGAGAGGCTTAGTTTTTGCAAGATCGGGCTTCTTCATCCAGGTGCAGCCCTGAAATACTATCAAAATTAGTGAAGTAAAATGAGTATTAGTGAGATCAGAATCTGGGATTTGTATCTGAAGTTTGGCACTTGAGGAGGTGTGTGTGTGTGAGTCCCTGGGGAGCTGTGGGTCTACAGACTGCTGAATGATTTACACTCTTCCATGTACGTGGGTTTTTTCACCTGTGACTAATATAGCGTGGGTAATGTTCTTCATTTATTAAGTAATCCAAATATAATTCAATAAATTATTAAATCAAATGAAGAATATGTCTTAATTATGTTAGCTGTTTCGGAATGTGACATAATTTTGCCCTGCATACTTCCTCTACCCGTAATATTATTTCTTAATATGACTGAGCAGATTGAAATTCTTCAAGACCAAGCAAAGGTTTGTTTTCACCTAGCTCCTCAAAAAGTAACTTTATAAAACGGATGTAGTACAAACATCTATACGGTCTTCTGTGTGACTCAGGGGAGAGAAATGGCGAGTGTTGAAGGAAACGCTGGGTTCTTTTTGAAACCTTCCTGCGTGTGCGGGTTGGTTTACTCCTTAGCTCCAAAGGCATCCATCCATTACGTGGCTTCAAAGGCAGTGAGAATGAACCACTTCTTGTCCTCTAACAGAATCTTTTAATGTAGTTTCACAGAGATACATGAGATCTATGTTCTGTTTAAGCCTCTGCCATGAACTACTTGCCACTCTAAGCAAGCCATGTAGACACTGATACATGAATATTTGCCAACCACCTGAATATTTCTTCAGATTTATTCATAAGTCCTCATTTTAGCCTTCCAAAGAACAGCTCCAAGTGCCTGTTTTGGAGAGATGCCTTTTGAACTTGTCCTACAGCAAAGTTTAGAGCCCTTAGTAGAGAACGAGTCTTCGTCCAAGTCCCACAGAAAGCAGAGATGGTAATGGGTAACACATGACTTTGGGAGCCTGGTAGAAGAAACGTGGTGGTTAAAGTGTGCTAGCATGAGGATGAGTGCTGCACAGACCCAGTCCCAGGTGACAGACGGGTAGCTGACACAGCATGCTTGAAGCAACCTGCACTGAGCAACCTGATCCTGTTGGAGATGTCCCTGCTCCTGGCAGGGGGTTGGACTGGGTGGGCTTTGAAGATCCCTTCCAACCCAAACCAGCCTGTGATTCTGTGAATGAGGATCAAGGACTGGCAGAGATGATGCTGTGGGAGAAAAGTATGCCCAGCAACGCAACTCTCTGCAAAAAGGATGGCATGCCGTCGTCTGGGTTTTCAGCTGAGGTTTAACGCCGAAGCTCGCAGCACAGCACAACTGAAAATCTGCGTTTTAAGCTAGGTGGGTGCCTTTCACTTCGCTAAAATGCTTGTAAGAAAAGTAGTAATCCCAGCTTGCCAGGACAGCTGATCAGGCATTGCTGTGCTTTATGGAGGAAGATATGGGAAAATGGGAAAATAAATGGCAAGTTTTTGCAGACAATATGCATGTATTTTGTGTGCGGTTTGAAGTATCTGCGAGTCAGTAGAAGATTTTAAATTGTTTAATTAATGTTGATGTGTGAATCTGTGTTGAGGTTGATAGACGGGTCATCCAGGGAAAATATGATAAAAAAAATGAAAGAGGCACCCCCACCCCAAAGAATTCAGGTGCAAAGCTTCTCCTAGAGGAGCGTGGTACGGAATTTCAAAGTTGGCGTTGTGCGGCAGCGCCCACAAGGACACAACACAGCGTGAGAGAGAACAGAGTCTTCCACTGCCCAGGTTTGATCTGCTGGCAGATAAATTCGGCATAAATAAGGCTTGTGGACAAATAACTTAATTCTACTTCCTTTTCGTTTCATAATGTTAATTCTATGTATTTACTGACAACTTCTAGAAAAGCTCCAAAGGTGTGGCAGTTTACCAGGGCAGCTTGTCCTCTGAATGAATTATTGTGATCATCTGCTTCAGAAAACTTCTCGTGCATTTCCACTCAGAAAAGGCACCCTGTTCCACCCATCCCAGCAGATATATGTCCATGGACGTACAGCTCCTATCCAGCAGATACCTCTGGATGCCTAGAGACTTCCCAACAGGAGTTTTGTTACCACGCATCTTCCTGGTAACAAACAAAATATATATATATATATTAGAATACTGATAGATAGTGATCTCTCCTGAAAAAAAAAGCTTTTCCCAGTCCTCCATCCCATGCTATCTGTCCCCACTTTCTGATGGCACAGATGTTAAAGCAGCCCTTTGCTGCTTCGTTTTTGTAGCGTCTCAGTTTGGGTGTATTGGCGTCACGGACGAAATGTGCTTATTTTCCAGTGTTCACAGTAGACAATTCTTTAACGACGAGAACTTTCCATTAAAACAGTTTTGTAGATTTTAAAGCAAAACTGCAAGGAATGATACATTGGCTTTCAGTATGGGAAAAGTGTATGTTTTTGTTGATATCTACCCTCCAGCTAGCAGAAACTTGAAAATAACCAGGGATGGGTGACTACTGTGTGAAGGATGAGGCTTTCGTAATTCCTGTGAGACTCTGTCTCTGTCGGGACAGTTTGTGCAGCGTGATGGGAGGTCTGGACTGGGGGGGAAGAGGCAGCAGTCTGCCAGCCTTCAGTAGAAAGTTGCTGAGGCCAAGTAGCTGATTTGTGAATTCCCATGGTGTACCCTCGCAGAGCATCCTTGAGTTGGGCAAGGACCTGCCATGGCTGCTCCTGCCTGCTGTGGGCTCAGGAGAGGTCGAGCGCTGGAACCAAGTGGATTTTCTGTGGATTTACCAACTTTTCTGTTGAGTCACATGCCAAGGGTACAGGTACCCACCCATCAGCCTTGCGGGAGCAGCTCTGAGTCGAAGAGCAAAAGCTGGGACAGGCAGAAAGGGATGCAGATGTAAAGAAAAAAAAAAAGTAGAGTCAACTTATGGAGCAGGGGTGGCTGAGCAGTGGGCAGGCAGGGATGTGGGAAAGGATGCCGAGATCCAGGGCAGGAGAAGGCAAGGAGGCACGGAGAGGCCACGAAGCCCGGGCGGAGGTGGGAACAGGGGATTGAGCATCCATGGAGGGAAGTCAGAGCTTACCTTAACTCTCACATATATTAATTTCAGAACGGTTGGCTTCACCGTGCTTTGAATAAAGTCTTGGGTGTACAGTTTAGATGGACTCAAACATTAGAACTTATGGCATATGGAAAAGCAATAAGCAGTTATTTTAGCACTCTGGCTTAGTATTAAACGTGACTTAAGGACCGGGGTGGTGTCTGTGTTATCCGCGTGATCAGCAAATGCGTGTTGGGCTGGTTTGGGAGCAGACGAGGTAACGCGATAGGTTAACGTGCAGCTGTAGCAGCCTGATAGTGCAGTGTTTTATTGATTGTCTAACCGAGCCACTGCTCCAGCTGTTAGGTTTGCTTGTCACGGCCCTTGGTGCCGGGGGTAGGCCAGCAAGTAACTTTTCCGCCGAGTTGACCCCGAAGTCCCAGAGTCTTTCAGTCAAACTCCTCGGATTTCATACACCGGCAATTCCTTCCCTTTTCTAATGGGCTGTATTAAAGGAAATGTGTCACCTCTTGCACCATGTAATACTAAATCAGATCAGAATTCATGCACAATTATGTCAGTGGAAATCTAATATTGCAGACCTGCTTATCTCGAGATAGCACATGGAAAAATGCACTTGCCCAACTGACAGATTTACTTGATTCTACAGATAAGTTATTTGTAAGTAGTTGAGCTGAGGAATGTATACGGATTATTTTCATACGTCTCGAAAACATATAAGAAAAATGGCTAATAAATATTTAAGTGTTGTTTCTTCTTTCTCTTACTCCTGTATCCTTTCTGGTTTTGCCTTTTCTTGGCCTGCTCAAGTGCCATGGTAACAAAGTCCAGGATGGGAAAAACGGATTTTTATGTTAGCAAACTGGTTTTTGTTCTGAAGGCTAACAAGTTTAGAAAAACAAACTGGACACCACTCATCCATGTAATGTCACAGATATCTGGTGGCATCTGGGTGGCTCTGAGAGAAAAAAGCGTTCTTTCGAAAAAGTATTGCTTTCTGTTTTTCTTTAACAGTGTGGAAAAGTCAAAACACCGTTGCTAATCTGAAGCTTTTTTGCAATCAGAAATAGTAACTTAAGATCGATTGCTCAGCAGATGTGCATTTTTAGTATTTTACACAAAAGAACGGTGCAATTCCTCCTGCCTTCAGCATACGCAGCAGTGCATTGTTATTCCTTTAGTATATGGTATTAGCTATAGTTTAAAATTAAGTTATGCTGTTTGTTGGCCTTTAATTACTGCTTGATTGAAATTTTACATACCAATACGGAAAGAGTAGGTAGAAATCCTTTGGAGTACCTTCTCTGTTGCTGAGTAGGAGGCTAATTTATAGTTGGGGATTTTTTTTAATTTGGGGAGAATTTGAAGTTTGTGCATATGTTTGTGTGCACCACAGCATCTTCTTGCCTGCTCAGTGAAGTCCCAGGGCTGCTTTCCTTTGCGCTCTCAGAGAACAAATACTGCCTGAATATTTTAGATCAATGCATAGCATATAGAAGATCAAGAAACAGTTTACTCAGCTCTTTTTCTGAAGTATAATACACACCCGTACATTTTGATAGAGGAATGGTTTGCATAGTAATACTTGTGGTTTCTGGACAGTATATTAAAAATTAAGGTTGTGTAGTCTGTTCAGGGAAAGCTTGAAGCTGCGTTATCAGAAATTATGTTATATAATGTTATAGGGCCAAGAGCCAGTTTGTTACTACATATTTTTTTCAAACATCTCTTGCGTTGTGTATCCTTTTCACCGGTCTTCCCCAGGATATTTTTGATTCAGAAGAAAATGTGTCCTAACATTGTGATTTTTTCCAAAAAGTTTTATACTAAATGTTCAAGTCTTAATGCATAAATACAGAAATGTCATTTCCTGAAAGCGCTGAAGATTTTTTTTTCCTCAGCAAAGTGTTATCTCTTTATTTGGTAATGGACTACGGTGTTCACATGCTAGCAGTATTTGTTGGTTTACTTTTGCAAATCAATGCCTGAAAATTAAGGAGAGGAATACAAAGTTGTTTTCTGACAAGACTAAAGGTGCTTTTCAAAATAATCTCATTAAGAACATAATTAACATTGTGCTCAAGCGCAACCCACCGGGCAAACAAAGGCCACCTTAAGGTATGAAATGCCTGTCTTTGGAAGACACCCCGTTTCAGGGACCTGGAACTCGCCCCTGTGCACAGAGACCATTGGAGACTCCGTGTTCCTCAAACCGGTTGCCTCTGACAGGAAGACACAACGGTTTGGACCCGACTGTGTTTTCTTGTGATGCCAGTTAGACTTCATGCTCACCCGGCCGTAGCCCCGGAAAGCCCCGAACAAAAGCCAGCGTCTTCAAAAACAGCGCTTCACAGCGTTGAAGCTCCGCAAAAAAAAGTTTGATGAGAAATCCATTTGCTGGTAAAGCAGCTGTCTGACGCTGTGGCTGTTGATCAGGTCAACAAACAGCACGTCCCTTTCTTGGGAATCTACTGGAAGAGTAGTATAAGGAGAGTTCAACATTACTGTTGAAATTACCAAAATTACTGTTTTGGTAAAGAGCTCAGGTGTCACCACAGGTAGACATTATCTATCGAGTTTGAAGAAATACCATTTGCTTTTGAAGCAAGTCAGCATCAAAATGCAAGGAAATACAGAACATTATACAAAATTTGACAAAGTATGTAGGATAGAGCCAGCTTTTCTTCCAGATGACCAACGCGGTTATGAAAGGTAGAAAGTCTTTATCGAACCCTAGAAAGTTGAATCAAATATATTGGGTTTTTAAGCTATTTTTCCTGCCAATACACTGTTTATTTGTTACTGTTGGAACAGTGGAGGAAACTTCCTTTGCTGATGCTTTTTTTCTTTTCTGTGGGTGAGGAATCAAATAATTGTTTTCCCACTGATTCCCAAATGCTCAAATTTTTGCTGACAAATTCATGTTTTGATGCCAGCTACTGAGGTGCTTAACAAGGACACTTCAAAGTTTGTTGGGGAAAATAAATAGTTTTAATATTGTACTTCCAGGTCATTCACGAGTGTTGCTGGAAGTACTTGAGGTGCACAGGAATGTTTTATAGACTTTTCTTTTTTATTCTCGTTTTAATACTGAAACATTTTAATGTGCGATTTCAGATTGTTAAGATTCAGCAGTTTCTCCATGTGTCCTGAACTAGGTGGGACAAAGAAAGGGCTTTTCTCCTTCCTGTAAATATTTCTTCTCCTACCTATTTCCTCCACGCTTGCTCAGCGCTGTGCCAAGTTAGTACAGTTCAGTACACAACGGGTTTTTGGGTTTTTTTCCCTGCAAAATACATGGAGGTTCAGAAAACCGCAGTGATCTGTGTTCACCAGTCCTTTGGGTGGGAAGGACGGCCAGAAGCACCCAGTCTCTGTGGTTTCACAAGAGCCAAAGTTAAAACAAAATTGTACTGAAATAAATAAAATAAAAAGAATTTGACCAAAATGGACAACAAAGTTAGTTAAGAAGTTTTAGGGAAAGGGGTAAGGAGGGAGGGAATTCTTTAGATGAAAGGTATAAGGGGAAGAGGAAGGGATTTGAGGGAAATGAAATTAATTGTTTAAAAACTACTTGGTTTTGAACATCCTTTAAAAATGTTTTCAGCAGCAGAAAACAGGCAAAAATACCAATTGAAAAGAAAATGTGCTACATTTCTAGAGACTATTTTGGAGGAACACTTGGAAGAGATGCTTAGACTATTAAGGGAATTATCTAATAATCTTACTTCTCCTCTGACCTTTATTATCCAAAAGTCACGGCAAAATACAAAAGTGCTGTAAGATAGAAGTTTGTTACTTCTACACACTAGTTACTTCTACTTCTAGTGTGTTACTAACTGTAGTGTTACAACTACAGATTTTAAAACTGAAGAGGGGATTGATCCTGGCAATTACTATTGTTTTACTCTGTTGTTCTCTGTAAGGGATAGAACAGGCTTGAAGACAAAAGTGAGCAAAAGTGGGTTTGTTCCCATATTCAGAGAAACTCAGAGGTCTTCAGGACGAACCCCTTCATCAGCAAGCACCGCATATTGTGTGTGTGCTGCCCATTGTAAAATGCACTTTGTGTCTAAAAACCTTAAGCGGTTTGCAGACCATGAGAATTACCGCACGCATTTACCATCCCGGTTACCATTATTAGAATCATGACAGAGATCTGTGCTTCCCTTTCAAAGCATCTAATCATTATTTTTGATCCAACTGGTCCCCAAAATTAGTATCAGGACTTGGACAACCAAGGTGGTTCCTGTCAGCTTCCCAGAAAGGTGACTAGGGTTGGAGGAATTAATTTTCACAATCTGAACATAAAAATAATTCAGAAAGTACACTATTACCTTTGTAAAAGATACTAAAAAATAAAATAAAGGAGTCTGCAGTCAGTGGGATCCTATCCCCTGTTCCTACTTCAATATCCCTTTTTGTTATTTTGAATAAGCTCGTTTAAAAGGACGAGGTCTGTGATGGCTCCGGGGAGTCAGAAAGGGTGTATTTTCTCAAGGATGAAACTGAACTGCAGAAATACAGTTACAATTATGCTCTAGCAATATCCTGCTTTGCTTTCTCTGTCATTTATCTAGAGAGGGATTAGTCAAGGACAGGGAGCACTCCAGCACTGCCCCGCTGCCTCGCCACGCACGGTGTTGTTGTTTCCCATCAGAGATGTGGGTACCATCCAGACACTACGCGTTTCTTACGGGAACTATCATCAGTATCTTCATTCAGAGTTTTATCTTGACAAAGCGTGTAGGGCAGAAGGCAGAAGTGTAGCTACAGACCTGGCAGGAGTTTGTAAAGTAAGGTATACTGGACAGGTTACCTGCTGGTGGGATTTTGAAAAGTTTTGTGCTTAGGAAAACTTCATTCTCTCTCTTCTCCCTCCTCTTTTTGATGTATAATTCTTCCTACTCTTACACTCTAGGAGAAAAGTAGAATGTGATTAGTTGTGCTAAACTCTACCATAAACTACATCTGATCTGCAGCGTTGAGTTATTTACGTTGTTTTACAGGTTTGGATGTCTATTTAAACCACTTCAATGGTGACTCAGTTTTTAAAAATGTTTATTGAAAGTAATATTTGTAGTAACAGTAAGGAAAGTTGAATGTGGTGTCGATGAGATTAAAAAATATTACTTCGAAATATTTCAGGTGAATAATTTGGATCTTTCTTTTAATAATATACGTCCTTTCTAATTAAGATACTTCGTTTTGCTCCATAATATTAGACAAGGTGGGGAGGGGAGAGCTCAGCGCAACTCTCACTGGAATCAGCCAAGAGGATTTATGCCACGTAAATGGAATATTAAAAAGTTGGAAACAAATATCCATGTGGAAGGGTGTGATAAATAACAGCCTCTTGCTGTTGAGCAGGTCTCAGCCCTTCCGATGCTGAGACTCCATGTGATAGCACACGCTCTGCTAATTGTCTTTCTGCCCCATGGCTCAAGGTAGGTTCATCCTTTGGGGATACTGGGACCCACCAGGCTCTGCACTGACAGATCTCCCTTCCTACAGCAAACAACAAAAAAAAATCTCAATAATGATGCCCATTAATTATTAATATTAATAATATTATCACTCATTAATGTTAATATTGCTACTAATAAAGAGCTTGCTCCGTCTCGCCATAGTGGGGAGCAATCTCAAACACACCCCTGGAAGGTCAGGCTGTGCCAAGTTGCCACGGGATTGTCTTTAAATTCCCTTTCCACTAGCAAAACGCATCGGTGGAATCTCCCAGGTGCTTGCACGCTCCCCTTTTTGTAAGTAAGCCTCGTTAGTGAATTCCCTCCCTTTCTCTCCCCTGTAGCACTATATTAATGTTTTCCACTGCATACATTAGTATTTTCCGCTGCGCAGGAATCAAAAGCACTGAAGTCAATACAAAGGGAATGAGATTCCGGAGCCGAGGCGATGCAGTAAGGATGCCATGCGGGAGCTGCGCGCTCCGGAGTGCCGGCTTCTCCAAAGCTCAGAGTCCATGTGGAGGGAAGCTAAGTACCGAGAGGAAAATCCTACAAAGTTCCCAGTCGCTGATTGGCAGGAGATTATTCCTATCATATCAATAAAACGTAAGCAAGCTCAAAGAAGGCGGCTGCTGTGTTTTTATATGTAAAGTGAAGGCTCTCGGGTAATTTTCAGGTAGAGCGTGGGTTGAAGGTGTTCAGATTTCCCCTCCTCCCAGAGAAGGCTGGAGATCTTCTTACATGTTTGTTTTGTACCTGCTGTTGTACAACCGTGCCATAAAAATTAATCCGTTTCAAAGCGTGGATTGGCAGACTTCAAGAGAAGCTCACATAAAATAGCTGCCAGGACATCGGATCGGTGTGAGTGGCTGATGTTACAACCATCAGTATGTCGTGCGTTCTCTTAAGCCCAGTCTCCATAACCAGAAAAAACCATAGTAAAATTAACCATTTACTCAGCTGAGGTGGGAATGGCTAGCCAAAAGTAGAATTTGTAGGGTTTTTCCCTTCTAGAAGCCAGTGCTGCAGCTGGAAAACACTTACGTGACCCTGTTTGTTCAGGAAGATTATTGGAAGTTTGTTTTCAATAAATGAATGAGGTGAAAAAACAGGAAACTATTTTATTTTTTGGCGCATATATGTGCAATCCTTTCTAGCCAGCACTGGACTGTACTTCTCAGCATGTTTTTCTAGGTTACAATATCAGCAATTCTATGAGTCCATCTATTGATTTCTTGTTCTTCTACTACTGCTGTGACGTATTTTAACAAAGATGGAAGTATCTCAAATAATAAACAGGAAAGCTTTCCGCTCATGTGTGTATTGCATATGCTCAGTTTTCACAGTAACTTCCACTCTCTGTTCTGGTACAAACTCTTGTTGTTTGGGCTCCACAAGAAATGTTAACTGTGTCATATTTTTGTCTGAAATAGCAGGCAGTTGTTCTACCCACTGTTTTGACTGCACAGGAAAGCGATGGTGTATGCACTTAATTCTGCTATTAGTTTTATTGAGCTCTTCATATCAATGCCATCTTGGCAGCAAGTTCCACCAGTGAGTTTTACACTGCATGGAAAAAAGAGTTTACTCTTACTAGTTTTACTTCTGGTTTTACTTTCAAGTTCATGGAACATTTCTCTCCACCGCCTTGTGAGAGTGATTAAGAGTCCCAATTTGCTTTCTCTAAACCATTCATTATTTTGAATATTTTGATTATATTAATTCGTCTTCTGTGTAAATTAAAATGTCCTAGTACTTTCTGTTGCTCGTTCTTATTTTCTTTGCATCATTTTCATTATTTCAACAACTCCTGTCTGCATTTTTTTCTGGATCTTCTTTTTTTTTGTTTTATTTTTTAACTTGAATTCAGTACTTCAGCTGAAATTACCTCACCAGGTTGTATAGTGGTGATTGGTGAAGTTAAACCACTACTGTTAGTCATTCATCAAACTTTGTCATATTCCTCAGAAATTTGACACCACCTTCTTAAGTAATTTTGTCACCTATAAGCTTGACTTTTGAGCCTTCCTTCTTATTTATCTGGATTAATAAATATACTAAACATCAACTCTAGTACCAAATTTTATGACAGGTTACTACTAATTTTTTTTACTAGATCTGCTCTTTTACCTCTTTCTCCTCACTTAGCTGTTTTAATATTCTTTTTCTTTTAGGAGCAATATCTAGAGGATTTCTTTTAGGCACGATGTAAATTACTGCTTGCTTTCTCAGCATTGATTGACTGGTGATACAGTGTCAAGAAATTTGTAATAAATAATTTTTAAAGTTCTCTGTGTGGTACTGGGAACTTTTAAAAACAAGCTACCTGGGAGCCTTGGATTTAAGCCCTATTCCTAATTTCCTGCACATGTGTTCATTGCAGAAGAGCTTGAGGAGCTTTCTACGGAGTAACAGAGGATCTGCTTCAGGTCAAGGGTTGGTGACAGAAGTTGTAAAAGGAGTCCACAAAATTAAGAATAACAAACTGTCATCAGGATTGGGTGGTGTTTGCCCAGAAGGTCTGAAGGCACCTGAGGGGAGATAGTTGGACCACTAACAGTGGTGTGGTCCTTGTAGGTTCGACATGAGTGGGCAAACTCAGGGAACAACAACCCACTCAGGAGGAAAGAGTTGTCCTTTTGCATGGGAAACTTCTGAACCACATTTCTCTGAAATCTTGAGAGATATTCTAAGAAGCGTCTGTTTGACCTCAGCTTGTTCATTTCTGTGGGTATCTGCTCTTCACCGCTCTGTTGCTGTGCAGACATCCATCCCTCCAGTGCCTCCATGTGTTTAACAGAAACAGCTGTCATACAGCCTAGGTATTCCTAAATAACACCCAAATCTGGCCCTTCACAAAAAGCTGTGTGCTTAATCTCAACCTGCCAGGCTGCAATAGTGCGGCTCTTCCAGAGGAACGGCACCTGCTCTCCTCTGCGTTTTCTTTGGAAAAAGGTTGAGTACGGTATCGCCTCCCAGCCAGTTGTTTCAATGGTGATAAAAATCTCACAGCCCTTCTCCCTGTTTAGTTCGCGTCGCTGTGCCCTAGATGTGACGCGTGCAGATCCAGGAGAAATAATGAAACCTACAGAAAGCAGACACACGGGAGAAAAAAAGACATTTTGTGATGGCAACTTTAGTCCCTGCTGTTGTTGGGCTGCAAGTGGTACTGAATTTGCAACCAAGGCTGAACAGCCTTTAAACTTTATTTACTAGGCAATAAATAATACAAACACTGTTGGCTGAAAGTTGAAGAGAGCTGTTGTGAAATTCTTGCACTCTGGCTGGCGGTTGTTGCTTTTCTGAGTGTCACTAAAATAAGCAATGGGTTTGAAATTTTGTAAGAAACATTTTTTTTTTTTTTTTTAGTATGGAGGCGTAATTTTCACTGTTGAAAAAGCCTATGGGAATAAAATAGGTTAATCTGAACAGACTGCACCTTGCTGGAGATCATGCCCTACGCAGCACCCGCAGTTAGATGGCAATGGCAGAGTTGGGGAGGCAGGAGGTGGCACAGCGCTCGTGCATCTGCAGGCAGCTGGTGCCAGCAAACCTTTGAAGCTCCTGTCGTCCAACGTGGGTCTCTGGCATTTGTGAAAATGTCAGGAAAGAGTCGAGGATTAAGGAAAGGAAAGATGCTCTCCAATCCTCTTTACAATTCTGTTTTCTCTCTTGAAAATAACTCCACTTCCAACATGGGTGTGTCATACAGTGGACGCCAACTCTTTCTGCAGCTTTCCAACCTAAATGCTGTTGGGTGCCCCTTTGACTCATTCTGGAGTCAGTCTCATTCATTTATTTCTTAACGCCCAAATATCCATTCTGAATTGTTAAACGGCAACGATGTGTTAGTTTGCTGTCAGGATCATTATTCCCCGCAGGTTTCACAGCCCTCCTCCAGCATTCGTATGTCTGTGGAGCTTGGTACTTCAGAGTTTTCAAGTAGGCAGTGCACAAGGTAGGAGATGATGAGGAAAAAAGTTAAATGGGAAATGCACGTGGAATGGCGAATGGTTAGAGTACTTTTTAAATTTCTTTCTTTAAGAGGACAGATAAATTCTGTTGAATGCCTATTTTTCATATTCTGTAAATTAGGTATCGCCTAATGGTTTTTTTTGTAATTTGGTAGCAAGATTTAGTATAAATGTAAAATATAAATTTAGTGTCATCTGTGATCCAGTACACTTTCTATGTCATGAGTGCTCTATGATGAAGGTAGCACTGCCTGAGGAACAGCAAACTTCCCTGTTTCCTACAATTTATTTTTTCATCTGTCACGCCAACATTACAGCAATCATCCAGATTTTGTATTTAATTTTAACAACACTTTAATTTCCTTTTTTCTTCTAAACCATCTCTATTTATGATCAGTTCAATTAAGCAAGTTTCATTATTCATTTCTCGAAAGTACATTCACTTAAGGTGTCTGAAGACAAGCTGATAGGTTTTTCTACAAGATCTTTTATTGTGAAGTAACAGATATATCCATACAGGACACAGTCAGAGTTTTGCTGTAGCTACATGTTTGTTTTTGTGAAAACTACTACTCTTTCTGTAGACTGCAGTGCAATGCCAGAATGTGGGCACTTCTCACAAAGGTCTCAGTCAGAGCATCATTTACTGGGCCCAGTGTAAGTGTGTGCTTTTTCCCTTCTAAGACATTAGCGTGCTGAAGCAACTTAAGATGAGTGTAGAACAGACTGTTGTAGTGGTTAGACATTAAAATAACATTGTTCCAAATTACCCTTCATTGTGATTTTCCATATTCGTAGACCCGCCCCATCTTCACTAAATGGTTCACTCAGCTTTCAGTCTTATCCAAATTCTCTGTACTTCCTAATAAACAAAGAGAGGGGATTTTTTTTTTCCCCATTTCAGTGAAATAAGCATACAGAGAAAATCAGCAGTGGAGCCTTTTGAGGCTTTTCTCTGGATTTTCTCCAAAGGGACTCTGACATTCTTGGTTCGCTCATCACTCCTCACCACTGTACCCCCGGAATATTTGCAGGGTTATTTTCTAGGTGCTGCTCCTTTCTTCCTTTGTATATTGTTTTGCCTCAAGAGTCAAAATATTTCTCTACACTGCATCATTTTCCAAAAGCACAGCTTGAATGTTTATCCAAGGGAATTATGTAAAAAAGGAGTGGTTTTGAAAGGCTTGCTTTCTTTCTTCCTTCAGTTTATTAATATTTGATAGATTCCTTGAATAACTGCAGCTGCTGTTTGAAATGTGTACTTATATATGTATTGTCTTTGGAACATTACGTAGTCTTTTCTGCTCTAGACATCACAGGATTTCTTCTGAGCTGAAGAGGCAGAACTAGTGACATGATCGTAGTATTGTGCTCTTTGGTTTTGAGTGTTCGTGGTTCTTTTTGACCATCATCTTGTTCATTAGTTTGGACTTCAGTCCCAAACTGCTTCCAAGATGATTTTATTTAAACATTCAGCTCATAGAAAGAATGTCACCCAGATCTGGCATTGACTGTTTTCATTTTCATAGCTATAGGTTTGTGTTTGGAGTGGAGTATTTCAGCTAACCTACACTTGCTGGCTTAGCGGAGCCTAAGGCCGGATGTTTTTCTTTTCCAGGTCATGTTCCCTAAGAGAGGAGTTTTGTTTAATCATTGAGCACTTGACAGCCATCAAGTGTTTCAGATTTTAGGGCTTGGTCTTCGACTGGTATAATCTATCTGGGCTCTGTTGACCTCCATGGACAGTTACTCTTTACCAATAGTGTCCCCAAGAAAATGGGGGGGGGGGGGTTTGCCTTTTTTCATAGTGACTTGCCATGGAGTTAAATCACTGTAATCCAAAACAGCCAAAAAGTTTGGGTTGACTGTTCCAAGACAGCCCAGTTTGGCCAGCAGATACTAGTCCATTTAGTACTAACACCGTGTGTGCCTCTTTGGGTATGGAAATTTCAGGGGAAGAAATCCCTTTTGATTTCTGTGAGCAAATGATGTCAGCAGTCCAAGGCACAATCACATGGATTTTGAAATATGAAATTGGATTTGTATGTGTTTGATCCGAACATGTTGTTAATAGTGGTGAGTGTGAGAAACATCAGAGCAGTAGCCCCTCTTACAAAGGAGCTGGGTATTTTAGCGTGGTCGTCAAAGGAGGGAGGGACTCCTGTCAGCAATCCCCAGTTTAGGTGTCTGACACAGGGTAGGGTACCTGAGGAGGACCACATTCCTCCTCCCGAGAACACTTCTGGAGAGCTGTTCATAGGAAGTCTAAAACAGAAGTCTAGGCTGGAGCAATGGATTGTCTTTTCGACCGGTGTCTGACTCCTTGTGTTGGCTCTTGTGGCGGCAGTCCGTGAAGTGGTGGTGACAGCTTTGAGGACCTCTAGTCCTGCATTGGAGGCACAGGTCTTTTGGCCGAGGAAGCACTTACAGCCTGGCTTGCCAGTTCTGGCCAATAAGTTAGTATAAAATCATTATCTCTGTTTGGTTAGGTGAACGACTTGTGTAAGAATGACAAGGTCATAATATCCTGTCAACACAGGCCTGGGAAACTTCCAGAGACAGTAACGTAAATCTCAATGCATGCTTTAGTGCGGAGGTGGTGTCCTAGCTCTGTATGGAGGTGAGCTTGAATAGTCGGTCTTTGTCCTCTGCCCAAGAGCATGTCGATCATTATAACCTTAGCATAGAGAAAATGAAAATTATGTTCTCCACACACTAAAACAACAAATTAGCGTTGACATCGGCTGCATTCAAGCCCTGTATTTCAGAACTGCAGCTGAAGTTCCGAATGACTGTAGCTCTAAGAGCTCCGTAAACGTCCTTTCCTGTCTGTCACTGGCAGCTGTGTGGACATTTAATGAAAGGTAAAGGTTGAGGCTAGTTTCAGCTCTCAGAACAGAGCACTGCGTTATTTTGATGAAGCCTTTGTTGGTAATGAGTGGACAACAAAAATGTGTGGGTGTGATTTAGGTAAGCATCGCAAAAATTCAGGTTTTTGCTAAGCACAGTGCTTCAGCATTCTCTTTCTGGTTTCTCTGTTTCTCTCACCCCCACCTGAATGCAGAATTTTTGTACTAGCTGGTGTGACTTGTTTCCACCCCACCATCCTTCCAGGCTCTTTCATAGCAGAGCTGTTCTTACTTAAAATAACTTTTTTTTTTTTCCAGTAGAGCTAGCAAGCGCTTTCCTTCACTTTTTAAGATTATTAGAGCTTTCAGATTTAATTTTTAAGTTTGCCATCCCTCACATTTTTATCAGGGAACATGAAGAGTTGCTGTAATGGGCACGTTAACTGCAGTTTTGTGTTCAGCGTACATAGGGGGTAAGTGCAGTTAGAGCCACCGGAATTTACAAATCCAACTATAAAACTGTGGTTGAAGTTTGTCCGTTAGTAGAACCTCAGGACATCAATGTGGTAGGATACAGGAGCAACATTAATGAGATCACTGTCAAAGTCCAGTATAGCTCTGCCTTGCATAAAAAAAAAAAAAAGAAATTATCTTTTCCCGTGTTTAAGTATAGTAGAATAGGGTGAAGGGAAGAAAAAGAGGCAGCCGAGAGAAAAAATTCAGGTTTTTCAAATTTGAACACAATGCAAACACACCTGGTAGATTCTTAGAACCCTGATGTTTAACCCCACAATGCCTTAATTATTTAAATTTCCTTCGAAAATAACATCAAGAAAGGCACAACATTATTTGGCATTGTTGACTTTTTGCTCCTCAACGTATCACCGTGAGTAGGCTCCACCTTTTTCAAGTAACGCATTTGTTTGGCTGATTTATGAAATGAACACCTCATAAAGGTTTAGAATTAGCCAAAAGGATGCCATGGAAGGAAGACTTAAGTTTTTCTTTCCCCTCGCTAGATGGCCCTTCAGTGAAATGGCATGCCACTCCATTAGCTGGCCCTGCTGCGTTTGTTTTTCTGTATCGTATCTGGAATGTTATCTTTACAGTATTAAATGTGCAGTGAAGGAGATGTCAGGAAGGAACAGATTTGAACAGTATTGGGCAGTACTGTGGCACATGGTAGGGAGAAAGAGAAAATAAAAACATTGGCAAAAAAATCTCCATTTAATAAGAATTTACATAAGAATTGCCATTTAAATGTTATTTCTCCACTTTATAGGAAGCTTGCAGTATCATCTCTTTCCCTCGAATTATTACTGTAGCTCTTGACTTTTTTTGTTTGCCATTTCATACTTATGTTCTAGCACCACAGCAGTTCATCACACATGAAAAAGTCTTCATTTGTCATGTGGGTCGTAGTGCCAAAAAGTCACAGAAGGTTCAAAATGATCTTTATCAACTCTCAGTGACTGTTTGAGGAAGAACAGATTGTTGTAATATTCATGCTCACAGGCGTGGTGCCTGCATAAACAGTGAATCTTCAGTGTTTTCGTCCGCATGTTTGTGTGGTTTCTATTGTGCCTACCTTCTGCTGTTCTAAATACAGAATGCTGACTAGACATTAAGATTTTATTGCTTCTTTCTTTGATAACCATGACCACAAGTGCCATTTCTCTCTGTAAAACCCTACTCTTTTAATAAATATGTGGTTTTCTCCATATTGTAAAGAACCTCAGCCTGGTTTCCATTTGGCAAGCCTGTTCCCACCGTTGCTTTTCAGGACAGTACGTTCCTTTTCAGGACGGTTCCTTTTCAGGAGTACCAGCCCGGCCTTCTCTTTTGTCGATGCCAACGGGAGAACATACCTGTCTGCCTGGCGTGCTGTCCGTCAGTATTTAAAATAAGTAAAAGTCTGAAGAGTTACAAGATGGCTCGCTGGATGTGTGGAAACTTCTGCATTGTTAAGGTCCCACTGAAGGATTGTAATGCCTTCAAGAGTCTTCCTGTACTTTTTCAATTTAAGAAGTGGCAAGACCGACTGGTTATAGTACTCCACAAGTGGCAGCCTTCCAGAGGGAAGAGCAGTTAGAACAACCTGGTGCTCTCAGTTCATTACAGATGTAGTGGAGGAGGCCAGATTCAGGTCAGCCCATGCACCTTTCCAAATCCTGTAGACCATCCAGCTTTACCTCATGATCGCAATTCCGCAGTCAGCTTCAGTACAACAGTATCATCATGGCTGTCTGACCTCTTTCTGTTTCACTGAGAAAAGTGATAAAATAATGACTTACCCATCTGTCCATCACTATATCTGAAGCCTTTTGATGGAGGTTCGGTAGGCCTGGAGGAGATCAAAAGCCTCCAGAGCTGAAATAGTTTGGCTTGCTATCTTCTTCTCAGTATCCTTCCCAGAAAGCAGAGGTTAGAGTCTGGGAGATAATTGCTGAGGCCATTAATCCCTCGTGACAGGTTTTTGAGCAGCGGCCAGACCGTAGGATGGTATTCAACAGTTGGTGCCTGCGTGTCCTCCCTGGGAGGTACTAATGAATCCTGACAGTAAAGGGCTAATGGGTCTACTTCATCAACCTCCAAGGTAAGGTCTACCACAGCACTGCGGCCCCGTGCGTGGCTGAGACTCGAGCTGGGGGCTATGGATGGGCTCTGCTTCGGAGACCAGTTGAATGGTTGAAATAATCTGCAGTGTTTCCCTATGGAAGTAGTATTCTTCTGCTCAAGTAATAAATATTTACGGGTTTGTTACTGGAGGTCAAGGGGTGATGAGAGGGGTTCCTCACTGATAGCTGCGGGGCTGTGCTTTCGTGGCCACAGGTAGTCCAGCAAAGAAGAGAACATGCATCTTCTGGTGGCCAAGGAACAGCACCGCAGCAATTACAGCGTACCAGGTGAACCTCTTGCTCTCTCCGTGCCTGGCACAAGTTGGTCTGTGTCCTGGTTTTGGCAGGGATGGAGTTAATTTTTTCCTCTCAGTAGCTGGTATGTTTTGGATTTCGTGTGTGAAGAATGTTGATAAACACCCTGATGATAGGAGCTGTTGTGAATGAGACCAAGGACACCGTCCTGCTTTCCAAGTCTTGCTAATTTGCAGATGCAGGAAGCTGGGAGAAAGACAGAATAATTGACCCAAACTGGCCAAAGAGAGTATTCCATGCCATAAACGTCATGCTCAGTACATAAGTTGGGGCTGGCCGGGGCGGGTATCTGCCTTCCTGGCATCCGTCTTTCTCTTCAGTTTGCTGGCATCGTCCCCTCTCCCTTGCTGGCTCCCTTTTGCTCCTTTGCTTGCCGCTCGGTTTTGTTTCCGTGATCGCTGCTCGGGACGGGCTGTATCGGTCATTGGGACATCGGGTGGTGAGAAAACATACATTGTTTACCTTGTATATTTTAGTATCCTTATATTCTGTTATTATTGTAGTTTTCCTTCGTTATTTTAGTAAATTGTCGTCATCTCAACCCACGAGTTCTCCTTCCTTCCCAATTCTCTCCCCCATCCCGCCTGGGAGGGGGAGGGTGAGCGAGAAACTGTGTGGTGATTCGGGCTAAACCATCACAGTCTGGCTTTGTCTCAGTCACTCTGGTTTGTACAGAGGAGCTCTATCACACCAGCCCGGGCAGTGAGGGGTGTTTTTGGACAATCCCTCTGGAGCCTCTGTCTTTCCCACAGCATCTCCTAAAAATTTCAAAATTTACTTCTGTTGTTGAAACTCTCCTATGATTTTTGTTTTTATGATCTGTGCTTTTCTCTCTGACTTAGCAGTTATTAATAGGACAGTTATCCACCATAAAATATTCAGAGCTTTATTCTCTGTGCTAAAAACATCTCCTTTCACTTGAAGCTCTTTGGTTTGCTTTTGAGGATTTTTTTGGCTGGCTTAGCTCCATTAACTTTACCCAAGTTTACTTTTTGGTCTGGCTTATTTATTTCTCCTGCTTTCCCTGTGTTTTGAAATGTTTGTTTTGTAAATGCACTAGCGAAGAGAGAGGTTTGGGGTTGGAGATACAATCCTTTCCTAAATCACTGTGTATTTTCATGGGATTGGGAGCGTAGTCCGCTGAAGAAGGAGACTCACAGAACATGGGTTGTATTCAAGGTTTCATGCTAATTAGGTCCACACAATCTAGAGCCAGTCATTTACTTTGTTTGCTTTGGTTTCACCAAATGTGAAATATGGTTATGGCTGAAAATCAGTGCACAGGTGTGAAGTATTACTATTGGCCGAGCAGTGCATCAATCTGAAATCTACAATTTCCCATGAAGGAGGAGGAGGACGTGGTCTCGGTCTTTATTCTGGGTTCGTTCCCTTTTGCAAATTCAAGTCAGACTGTCAACATCAGTTTGACTTCGCTTTCACAGTTTGTGCTGAAACCCATCCCCTAGCAAACACCTTGCTTTTCAGGCGCCTGAAGCCTACCGCAAACAAACAAATCACGGAAATTAAATAGTAATAAAGCTGTTGTTAGCTTTGTACAATAAATTTTATCTGCTATTTAAACAGCAATTATTGCCAGAAACTTGGCAATTGTGGCCATACAAATGACGAAATTGGTTCCAGTCACAGCCCATCTTTCCCTGGGAAGGAAACACCGGTGGTGTTTGAAAAATGGATTATTAAGAGCCTTGGTTTGCTCACGGTGGCTCGCGTGTTGTGTTTGCTAACGCAGCATCTAGCTGGGAGAAAATAAGTGCAGCGTTTCCCAAGCCCAGATTATTTTCTTAGCAAATCTTTGGAGCAGGAAATAAAAAACAGCTAATAGTTGTGGGGCATGTGGAATTGGTTTAAGCAAAGCCGAACCCTGGTCCTTCTGACCCCCTCCTCTTTCCTGTGCTGTTTTGTCTGTTCCTGCCTTGAAGTACGTCAACAAATTTTCTTTAAGCTCAGAAGGTGCAGGGGAGTGGAAGTAGCGATTCTTTCTCTGTCTCTTTCTGTCTTTGGAATTTTTGTGGGGCTTTTTAGGGGAATGATTTCAAACACGTGTATTTTCAAAAAAAAAAGGTACAGGTTTGTGTTGTAAAATATTTGTAAAGAGAAACAGCATCAGGACCTCTGAACGTAATCCCAGTTGAGTTCTGGAAATGTCACAAGGCCTACTGGTTTTGTTACAGTGACCTAATTCTTTTCTTACACAAGTTAATTAATTATAAATTGGGGTAACTTTACAGAGAGGGGAGAATCTGTAGCTGAAGAGGCAAAGCATATCTGCATTCAAAAAGCAGAAAAATACCTGTGATTTCTGTATGGCTTATTGTTCACTTCCACTGTGCGAGAAAACAGGTTATTTTTGTGTATCTCCAGTACTGGAAGTATGTGTTTTACATAAGGAATAGAGCAGGTGGTGATGCTTTCCTGACGACAAATGAAACACGCTGGCTGTGTGCTGCACCTCCTCAGAAGCTGTGTACCTGGGGGCAATGCTGCTGTCATTGCCAAGGCTTCAGGAGTGTGATAAATATTAAGGAAATAACTTCACAAGTGACTCGATGTTGCTGTGCTGCACTGGGTGTAGCTGCTGTCAGTGATGGTGGTTATGGTCATCCTCAAAAAACCAAAAATAGTTCTTTGTTTTATGAATAATTATTGGTCTTAAATGAGGACGTAAGCTCTTCCACATCGCCTGAGGAACTGGTGATTCTGCTGTCTCCGAAGCATTTGTTTTTTTTAAATTGCCCTCGGTCACTGGAGGCAGCTTTGCAATGTCTGTCTGTCACCTCTTTCATGATTGTCTGTTTTTAGACAATCTGTGTTCTGTAGCTAAATACTTTCAACATCTTCAGAAGAAATCTTGAAAACATAGTGGCAGAACTTCATATGATTAAATGTTAAATGGTGTTTTCCTCATCCAATCTGGTTTATGAAGACAGCAGAAGTGACAACAAAATAAGTGAACCAATGCACTATCTGCTAATTGAGCATCAGGAGAAGAAAAGAAAAATGCAATGCAACAGATGCTAATTTCCTAGGTGCTGGACTTTGGAGCGAATTACAGAGACTGTTTTGTTGTGGGGTTTGTGCGGGCAAAACATCGAACAACTTCTAAAATCAAATATTTTTCTAATCTTGAAATAATTCTCTTTCCATTTATTATTTTGAGAAAACACTAATCACGTTCAAACTACACAAGGTAATATGGCATCAGTCTGTTGGAAATGTTGAGCATAACTGTCTGACTTACGTGTAGCCTGGGGAAAAAATGAAGAGAAATTGCCATTTTTTTCCATGATGATGCTTCATTTTAATCCCATTTAAGACGACGTTTTTTGGAGTGTGCTGTTGGCTCTGTGTGGACGTGATGCTGCAGCCTGTCTGGGTTTTAGAGACAGAAAGCTTTTGGGGGAAAAAAGAACAAGTCCTGTCAACAGCGGGAGAAGGCCCAGTTGAGGAATGTCCATGGAGTGCGTTGGTGTACCCACAGCACCTTGTTGGTTCCTTCCAGGAGGCAAAGTCTGCTCAAGCTGGCAGAAAGGAGGACAACATTCACTGATGGAAAATCTACCAAAGACCCCAGAAAATGTCTTAATGAGGGTGGTTCCTGCTTTTGAGAGACAAATAGTCACTCTGGTTTTGAACAAACTCGCGCATTTTTAGGGGTACAAAGAATTCTGATAAATTTAACAAAAAACGAAATTGTGGTTAAACTTTTACATTACCATAAATAGACAACTTTGTGAATAACAGCCCAATAGTCCATAGAAACCTGAGTAAGTGAGGAGGCAATGAAATTACTTCCTACAATGACAGCTTTCATTTTGTCCACGGCTGGTATTTTATATGCTTTTGGGGCTGCACCCGTCGTACTGCAAAGGCAGTTGGGGTGGCATCTCCCATACAGTCCATGTGCAGCAGCACTTGAGGATTAGTAAGGAAAAACGAGAGCGAGAGCGTGGGCTGAGCAGAAAGGTGGAAACGATGAGGATGGCAGCACGGGTACGTCTGGCAGCGTAAGCACACGTTGGGGCCGGGGGAATCGTCGCTGCGGGCGCCGAGGTGTTTCTGGTTTCTCGCTGCCCACAAGAAATGTTTGTCTTCCTGGTGCCTAGGCATTTTGGCAAACTGCCTTTCTTCCACTTTTTGGCTCTTACCACTTGAAAGAGTGCCAAGAGCCAACATAGGAGGCTGGCATCTTCTACGTGTTTATAAACCAGAGAGGTGACCTGCTGAAACAGACATCTAGAAACTAATGCAACAACAGCCTGAACTGTGTGGTGCTTGGTATTTACACTACAACACACTTACCGTCCATGTGCGCTGCTGAAAGGAGAAGAAATTGGTTTCTGGTTGCCAGGTTTTACCCATTACTTGTAGATAAATCGGTAACATGTGCGCTTTTGAGAATTAACTGGCAGACATGTGGTCCTTTTCCTACAGTCAGAAATTCTTTTATTCAGCTGCTCCTATTCTTTTCTTTAGGACAGTGAAAAAAAAGGATTTATGAATAGACTTTATGCCATCCAGGAAGTGTTTGTCAGTTTCCAGAACATCCTTGACGAAGTGGCTTCCTTTGCAGAAAGAATCAAGAAGTAAGTGCTGACGTAGGTGCTAGATTGCTCTCTGATGCTGTTTGTGTTTTTCCCAAGCTGAGGTACAAAGTGTTAGACTTTTTTTTTTTTTTTTTTGGGGGGGGGGCAGGGGGACACGACTAATTTTGGATGATCCATTGTGGAAACTCATCTATATTTACTTTGCTTTGTGGAGGCCTTCAGTGAATGAAAATCCTGTCATATTACTTTTGGAATTTAGAAATATATTAATTGGGGAAAAAAATCAGAACTAAGGCTTTGAAGTAAAACAGAATCTTACTCTGAGTTCTAACAGTAGTTATTTAAAAGTAATAATTTAAAAAATGCAGCTTTAGTAAAGGAAATAAGCAGAGCTGTGTAGGGGTTTCATGTTTTAAGGATACACGTGTGTTCAATTGCTGGAAGTGTTGCAGCCTGACCTGGCTGGAGATGTCCCCGCTCCTTGCAGGGGGGTTGGACTGGAGGGGCTTGAGTGGTCCCGTCCATCCCCAACCGTTCTGTGACCTGTGAGACCGTAGCCTGTGCAGGGGGTTCAGCCCCAAAATAAGCACTGACTGACATTTGGAAGTGGATTTTAGGAAACGGATGCATTGGGTGGAGGTCAGCCTGCAGGAAACAGGAAGATTATCTGTCATGCTGTTCTGCCTTTTTTTTTTTTTTTATAAAAAAAAAGTCATCAGCCATGGCAGGCGTATCAGAACCAGGATGAAGAGGAGGTTGCCATTTCTGCGTTTAAAAGCAAAGTCCCTGGTGGGAAATCCTGGGAAGGATTCCCGTGGGGACACTTCCCAGCAGGCTGTGTTCCCAGCGGGAGAGGCAGGTGGAAGCACGTGGTATTGCACGTGTTTTCCCGACAAACAAAAATCAACCGCTGTCTGAAAGAAGGCTTTTGTCAAAAGGCTGTTCGTGGAAGTTGTCTTGATGGTGAAGTTTTTCTAGTTGTGCACTTTGGAAGTGGGGTTTGTTCTCCTATATACCATATGAGAGCAACAGAATTTTCTAACCGGAGTGAGACCCCATCTTCCTATAAATCTTCACAATTTGTTCCTAAAACTATAATGGGAAACCTGTACGGAGCGCTGTGCTCAGGCGGCGCATACGGAGGTTTGCTGAGCGCGGAGCCAGCGTTCCCGCACATGGCGTGTCTGTGATCCGCCGCGCAGAGCCGAGTCACAGGAGCGGGAGCAGACCCTCAACCTTCTGTTCATCCCAAATGCCTGCGGAAGAGGGGGGGGAAAGAGCAGGTGTCCCCTGAGGAGAACGGGAGTGATCCCACACCAAGTGCCGCTGACATCATGTTCATGCTGGAGATATGTCAAAATTGCCGGGGAGAAAAGAAGACAAATAAACACAGGAAGCCAGAGCTCATTAGGAAAAATATGGCTAGCAATTCAGATAATTGCAACTATTCAGCCAGAGAAGCCAAAATAATGTAATCACGCTGATTGGGCGTGTAGCTGGTGGTAATTCTTTAAAGAGTATCATCAGGCTGTTTAGATCCAAAGTCACATTTTCCTTCTGTCAAGCAACACCTTTGACATGGTGGTGCCTTCACGGAACAATCCCGCCGAGCCGAGCTCCCTTGAACCAGCGTTCCCGTGGGACGTGTGTGTGAACGGTCCGTCTGGCCGGTCTCTCTCCCCTGCACACGGAGCTTGGAGAGCCCCAGCACGGCTGTTTCGGGACTCAGCTCTCACTTCCTCTCTGCCCGCACCCCAGCCTCTGCAAAACGGGATGATCAGCAGTTTGTAATCACAGTGTAGAGTTTGGGACCCATTAAGGATGCTTTGGTCCAGGGCTTTTTTGGAAAGCTGATGAAACTCTCATGGGATCCCCAAAGTTCTCTTCCTTTATCCATAAAGAAATAATCTTTGTTTGATTTGATTTTGTCTGGAATAATAAAGGATTTTTTTTTTGCTTTTCCTGCAATGTACTTAGTCTTATGCCACTCTCTCCTTTTTTTCACCTTCCATCCTTTTTCTCCATTTTTTTTTCCCCACCCCTTGCCCTGACGTCCAGCATCCTTGCGTTCTTTTGTAGTTTCAGTTTGCTCTCATGGGTGGAAACTGTCACTGCTCCCCTTGCCCTGCCCAGTGTTTGTTCTTTTATTAGCTCTGTTGGGTGACCACAATTCTGACTTTTGTTATTTTCTGTTTCAGTACATTCAACTGGACTGTCCCGTTCCTGAG
The DNA here is from genome assembly GCA_009806455.1 of Tetrax tetrax. NCBI lineage: Eukaryota > Metazoa > Chordata > Aves > Otidiformes > Otididae > Tetrax > Tetrax tetrax. The sequence goes on from WHYT01013967.1 coordinate 150,390, forward strand.
CTGGCTGGCGATTGTCGCCCTCTTCGTGTTCACCATGATCCTGTATTTCATTCCACTGAGATACATTGTCCTTGTCTGGGGTAAGTAAAGCCTTTTTTAACTGTCTGTGCCACTTAGAAAAAAAACAGGTTTTTAAGGGATGACTTACGTTGTCAGTACTTTTCTGTATTTATGGTCGTGAAGCTGCCCCGTGATGGAAACAGACAGGTTAGTTAAAAATCACAGCCACGTAAAGATTAGGCCCACCTGCAAAATGCATTTTTCTTGGCTGGCATTCTAGACTTCATCATACTATAAACATGTAGCCGTGAGGATTCTCCATATATCAAAATGTGGGTATGTCCAGATATTGCTCTGATTTATTTCCACCACTTACACACAAACAGAGGCGTTTCAATCCGCGTAGTGCGTTTAGGACAATATGCCGTTATTACTGCAGTACTTCATCTTCTGAACCGTATGTAAACTTAGCAACAGGAGAATGGTTTAGAGGGTCACCTTTGGTCCGACAGAAAGGTGTGTGTGTAATTGGAGTGGCTGATAACGAACAGAAACCGGGCGGGTGGACAGGGGGATGGAACTGTGATTGATCCAAGCTCTCACTCCTTGTCCTTATATTTATTCTTTTTAAACAGCTACCATTACCACATCTGCTGTAAATAATGCTCCACGTTTTCTTTGCACATTTTTTATACATCTTACACCACCAGCAGCTGTACCCTTGTTCCGTGGTGCAGATCTCTGAAGAGCACTGTCTCTATTAAATCCGTGGCAGATTTTCTTTCAGAGGAAAGGAATAATAAACATGCCTTTGTAAAAACTCCTGAATTTAAGAGACAATATAAAATCATTGAACGGACTCCAGAGGCTGTATTGTTGTGTATCAGTCAGTATTAGCAGCTCTGCTGTGAGGCCAGGCTGGGAGAGCTGGGGCTGTTCAGCCTGGAGAAGAGGAGGCTCCGGGGAGAGCTGAGAGCGGCTCCCAGTGCCCAAAGGGGGCTGCAGGGAAGGTGGGGAGAGACTCTTCAGCAGGGCCTGGGGTGACAGGACGAGGGGTGATGGCTTTAAAATAGAGGGAGGGAGATTTAGATTGGATATTAGGAAAAAATTTTTCACAATGCGAGTTGTAGAACAGTGTCCCAGGTTGCCCAGAGAGGCGGTGGATGCCCCATCCCTGGGAACATTCCAGGCCAGGTTGGCCGGGGCTCTGAGCAACCTGATCTGGTTGGAGATGTCCCTGCTCCTGGCAGGGGGTTGGGCTGGGTGGGCTTTAACAGTCCCTTCCCACCCAAACCATTCTATGCTTCCTACAGAGTCTTCACAAAAAAATGTGTCAGAATATATGAAGTGGAGAGGAACCAGTAAGGAGGATTTGAACAAAAATTTTTTATGGAACTAAGCAAAGCAAGCATGTGGGCTTATTGTCATTTCCTGTCTCATAAATTCATATGTTGCCCACATACCCTGTATGACTTGCATGAAACCCAGACTTTTTGTTCCCAAAATGTCCTTCCTAGCACACACGTGATGGCAGGCCCCTTGCTGCAGATGCTGGAAGGACCTGGTCTGTGTCCTTTTGCTGTCGTCTTTCGGACAGGTCTGACATCTTGTACACTTGCTTTCATACATCCCATTGGTGTCATGCAAGAACCTGATGGGAAAATCAGATTTAAAAGCCTACTTTCTGCTTACTTTGGGGAGGATTTTCTCAGTGCTTCTGAGTGCTGATTGTCAATAGGCATCATAAGGCCACGGTGTCTAAGGGAGACACAGCCCTTCTCTGCACTGCCGCCGGATCACCTCGGTCTGTCGTTCCCAGACAGAGCTTTGTGTGAACTTCCTAAAGCCTTTGCGTGATGCAAGCTTTACCGCTTCCTGTGAACTTCACCATCCTGAGAACTGGAATTGCTTTTTCTGTGTCTAACCTGAGTCTCCTGTCCTGCAATTAAGCCCATTACTGCTCATCCTCTCTGTGACAGACATGGAGTACACTTGATCCCTCGTCTTTTTTGCAACCTGCACATAATAACCACATTTTGTGGTAGCTTTAAAAAAAAAAAAAAGTACTGGAGGAATTTGAAAATGTCCATGGAACTTTTACATTTTGAAGCAGAGGAATCCTGACTTTTAGAGCCTGAGATTACAATTTATTCATTCATCAGTTCAGTGCTGTTAGACTTTGAAATAGAGCCTAAAAATCATTTTTAGAACTTTGCCAAACATATATATGTAATTTTTTTAAATGATAAGAGTAACATTTGAACTTTCACTTTCACTTCTTCAGGCATCAATAAATTTACAAAGAAGCTTCGAAGCCCATACGCAATTGATAACAACGAGCTGCTTGACTTCCTATCCAGAGTTCCTTCAGATGTGCAAGTGGTGTGTATATTTTTTAACGTGACCTTACTGTAATTAATTTGATATGTGGCATCGTGACTTTCTGGGTCTTTGAAACAAATTTTAAAGCAGTTATTGTGACTCAATGTTATATTCTTTGGCACAAAGAAATTGCAGACCGAAGCTGGGGATAGTCCATGAGCCTTCAGGAGGCTGCTGGCCCTTTTTCCAGTGAGAAAGCAGCTGCTACCTTGGTTGTGCCTTTGAGAATTGGTAGGGGCAACCAGTAAAAAGTGCTCATAAACTCCTTTAAAAGTAAGCTGGTTATGAATTACAAGCTGTTGTAATGCAGTACACAATCTCTTGAGAAGGTGCAAGTATTAAGATAATGTCAGGCACACAACCCTCCTCCAGCATCACAGAGATTACGTACTTTCCATATTTCTAGTTAGCAGTTTCAGTTCAGAGCTGGTGTAAGTAGGAGGTTTGGGTGCGTGGACCCACTCTGAATCTGATCCTCTCTCTGGTAGGCCATTAACATAAGTGACTTTTTCAGAAACGTTGCGAAGAATATTCATCCAGTTCATGAAAGAGGGTAATGTTTATTCTCTGTTAGAGCCCAGAGAGAATGCAGAAGTAGCCACCTTCTTAAACTTGATGTCAGCACACCATATTGCTTCCTAGCAGGATTTTCCTAATGCTGTTTTTCCTTCTAACTCTAGACTTGTCATCCTATCGCTGAGTCACAGCCACAGATCCTGTGTAGTTTACTTGGGGATAGTTTTCTTTCTTTTTTTTTGCCCTGGGAAAAAAAAAAAAGATAAATCTTTCTCTTTCCAGCAAGCACCACCTGACAGGTTTCTCTCTGAACTCTGTGTTTAAATAGGTGCAGTACCATGAACTGAAACAAGATTCCAGTCACAGCCCAAGCAAGAGGAAGAAAAACCATCCTTGCTAGCCAGCCTCACATGTTGAGTAGAATAGCGACTGCCGGGGGAAGATAAAAGAAAAAGCCTACAGCCTAAGCAGCGTTTCCTTTCTCTAAGCTTTTTAATTATTTTGCCTTTTTATCTAAGGGGGAGATTTTGTAAATAGTGTAAAAAAGCATTTCTCATTGAAGATCTATTTCGCACTCTAAAGACGTTTGATGAAGGTTTCACGTAAGGTTGTTGCCGTTCGAAACCCTTGTTAGAAACAGCATAAAACATGAAGGGAATCAATCTCAAATGGTACATATGCATGGCTGCTTGGTGGTCAGAGATGCCTGAAATACTCAAATCATGCCGACGAAATCTACAAAAGATGTGAATTTAAATCTGACTCAAAAATTCTGTCAGATTTTATTTGTGAGCATTAATATTTTTATCCAGTAAGTCACCATTACAGTTTTCTATGTTTTATACATTTCAAGAGAAATACAATGTAGTGGAGCCTACTGCACTTACGTTTTAGCAGATTTTTTTGAATTTCAGACCCTGATGTTAACTCCTGGTGCAACGTTTTCCTGTGCAGTAGGGCTGCTTACAAGATAATGAGAAACACCAAGTGCAAATCTCTTTCTGGAGCTCCCAAAAGAAGTTCCTGCTGTTTTTATCATTCCATTATATGACCTAAAAATCTCTGTCTCAAAGTACTGCCAGGTTTGTAACTGATTGCCTATATCTGATTTTTCTATATGTGCCAGTAATCTTCATTTGTAGTATGTAGTCCAGTGAATGAAGTTCATAGTTCTGCTGTAATGGAAACACTATCAAACCAACTCCATATTGCTTTGGGTGTCGTGCTATGAACACCTTCTGTGCACATAACTATTTTAATATGGAGATCTTGCAGAAAACGTTTTTGCTTTCAAATCATGAGATTATATTAGTAGGCTTTATGATATAACACATTGCCTGTTACCAATGATGTGAAATACAGTGTAGAGGAAGAAACGCGGTTGTGGTGAAACTGATACGCCCGTTTTATTTCCTTGGCTAATAATGTAGTCAGTTCTTCTGATACGATTGTGCCCTACTGCATGGAAACAGCATTATTTTATACATTACATGGAACATAGACAAGAAACGTTTACATTTCAAATGTCTTAGTGGCCACTGCATAACGAGTATTTGGGGATATATTCTGATAGCTGCATGTAGACTTCCATGCTCAGCTCCCCGCATAGTGAGCAGAGACTTCATTCCTGAGGGACTACCTGTGGGCAGCTCCTGGTCGTAGCTCCCGGTGACATTAAAGGGGATTTTTGCCCACGGGAGGACGGCAGGGCTGCATCCTGGGGGGAGCTGTTCCTGCGGTCCTCTCGGGGTTACCTCTCGTTGGTTGCAATTGCTGATACAGTTATATTGCACTACTCTAACAATACTTTTTGAAAAGACTATTTAGAAATACTTTGCAAGCAAATGCATATATATTTGTCTAAAGAATTCTATGTTAGCTGCATTGCTCATGAAGGGTCATCCCGGATGTTTGTTTTACAGGTACGTTGGTAGCCGGTTTATGACGTGATGGTTATTTTGATCTTTCTGTTTGTATGTTTGAAAGGATGCCAATGAAATGACTGTTCTGCAGGAAGTCTTAGACCTAAATATGCTCTTGTTACATCACGACTTTACAGTAATTTATTTACGAAGCTTGTGTAACCACCTTTTCACTGTATGCTGCCCAAAGAGCAACATACTATTGATGAAGTCAGAATCACTGATGAGCCTATTTTGTTTCAAAAAAGCCAAAATTCCGACTTGATAGCACGCGAATGTTTGTTGCCAGTTGTCAGTTTTGCAGAGTTCTTTGATACGCTGCAAGCCTTGTACCTTCTTGATGTTGCCCATCGGTCTGCGTGCAATTTCCCGTTGTGTTTTTTTTCTGTACTCAATTTAAAATGTCTGCTTTGGTGGTAATGTCCAACTTAGTTATACACATTTACTGCATTAAACACAGTTTTAAGCATCTCTCTACTAGGTATGAGGAAGCCTCTTTCTTTGACATCCGATGCTGTCGTTTTCACGAATGGTGTGAAGGACAAGTGAATGAAAACATCACATTCCTGTGTGCAGGATTTCAGTATTTTAAGCCTCAAAACATGTAGGTGGAGGGGACAGGGGGAGAAAAACTACTTTTAATGCCTTGGTCATTCAGGGTTGATCTCACTGAAAGTATAGCACACAGAGGTAAGACTACAAATGGATGTTGATTAAATAAGATTCTCCTGCCACAACAGGACATTTTAAAATCACATTTTCATTATTTGCCGTTTGTCTGCTCTGCTTGGTGTGGGAGGCCTCTGTAGAGAATCCATCCTGCCTTACACTGCAGATATTTCAGCATATCTTCCATTTCCAGACTGGTTCTGAAGCCAGTTTCTAACTTGTTAGATTTGCCTGCTGTTACTCCTAAGCAACTTGTCCATTTGTAAACAATCACAGAAGAATAATGCATCTCATGATCATGAAACTCTTTCTGCTCTTAGAAAATAAAATTTAATAACTTTATTTGGGTCCAGTGAAAACCAGTACCTTAGCTGGGGTCCACACTTAAAGCAGGTGTCAGAGCAGCCAGGATCCACCGAGGCCAACTGTCTGAGAGGTCCTACTTACATTTCTGCTGGTGACCCACAGAACAGAGCTTGCCTGCCCTGTTCTTAGAGTTGTTTATCTTTGTAGTAAGGAACAACTAAGTGTTTTTCATAATAGCAGTGAATTTCAACTTGAAGCTACTGTATTGTAACTTAGTGTTTTAAATCCAAGTGGAATAAGCCTCACGTTTTCTCTATCACAGTTAAACCAGCGGTGGAATAATGAGAACGTAGGTAAGCATACGATATATTTGCACAGGCTGTGCCCGCAAGAGAAGGCGCTGTTGGACCTGCCAGCAAACACACTACGTGATGCTCAAGTACTTCGTTCTGAGATGATCACCCAAGAGCACAAAGCGAAGGAGAAAAAGGAAAGATTATTTCTCTCACTGGTGTTGGATCACACCCCCGCCACACAAAACACAATGAAACCTTTGCAGCCCTCTCCCCAGGCATCCCTGTCTCCCAGGAAAGGGGCGGCTTCCACCCGAGCCTCCTCTCCTTGCGCGGCTGCAGAGTCTTGCTGACAGCCAGGCACAAACTCCTTTCCATTTCTGAGGCCTGCCTCTCTTTTGAGGGCGAAGTTTTTCCTCCCAACTGGGCTAATTTCCAGACTACTGTGCAGCTGCTTCTATTAAAGACAGCTCATCTCCCCGTCCCCCGCCAAAACTGCTATTGCAAATTTTCAATTAAGATCCTCTCCTCCAGAATTTTTTTAAAAATCTTGCAAAGATGAAAAACTAAAACTTTTTCCATCAAACAGAGTTGCAATTATAGCTATTTTTCAATGTGGAACACTGGATTTCCATTGCTTTCTGCCTAATTAAGGCAGAGCATAAAAGGAGTGTGTGTCTTCTGACTCTCAAAGGGAAAATTCAGCTGCTCCCAGATAAAGTGCAATCTTTAGATATCAACCTAGGAAAATATGAAGGCTTTAACAAAGCACTCTTCTCTATTCCCTCCCTCATGGAAGTGGGTGAAGTGCAGCTGGTTGGAAGGCTCATGCCGTGGGTGAAGCAGTTGAGGGGGAAGCAGAAGGACTGAGGGTGAGGAGCGGCCTGGAGAAGGGAACGTGGACCCAGAGAGGGATATTGACATGGACTTGGCCCAGAGCGGTGCTCTCCCTCTGCGCTTGGTGGAGAAGGACAAGACCCTTTGTACCAGAAGACTAACGCAGCTGTCCTAAATCACCTCCGTCTCTGCGTGTTGCTCCACGTTGCAGATACGGCGAGTTGCTTCAGTTGGCCTTGTTGTGGGTATTACATCCCTTCACTTAAAAACAGCCTCTGTCTCTCAGGAAAAATTAAAAAAAAAGTGATGTAGCACAGCTGCTGCCGGCCGCGGAAGGTGTGAGCAAGTGCGGGTCAGGTCATCAGAGCAGAGGTTGGATACTGCTTGCTGCAAGAGGCTTTGGAAGTTTTCTGCTTCTTTCATGTGATAGCAATCAATCAAGACAAAGTGTGTTTCTTATAAAGCAAGGAATTTAGATCTTATTTTTTTTAAAAAATGCGTAAGCTATCATAATGCCAGAAATTAAGTAAATCATAACTCCATTGCATAAGACATTGTACTTCTGGGTAATTTATTTTCTCCTTGTAAGAATTTCATGCTCAAACGAAGTCAGATTTAGCCTGCTTTAAGTAAGATAAATTCTCCATCAGTGAATCTTGAGTGTCCAACTTGAATTTCTGGAAGTTTGAAATTGAATTCTTTTACCAAAGGGGCCAAAACGAGTATAGCCATGTTCAGCCTTAGTACTGAATGAAATTTAAACGGCAAAAACTTCTTCAGGGTTCAAGTTGCACAATATAGAAGCCTGAAACCCTTAGTTTTGAGTCATATGGTAATAAGTATTTCTCCATTTTAATATAATCAAAAGAAACTCAAAACTACTTTTCTCACTCAACTTTTACTTAAATTACAGCAAGTGATTAAAGGAAAGCTTAAATTTAAATGTTGATTATCGATACGTATTTTTATTAAAGAGTGCTGATTAATATTTTCCAGAATAATTTAGTAAGTTGGTATTGTCTGACACGCTTTACACTGACATGAAGAGACATTCCTAAAAGTTTACGTCTTGCATAGTTGCACATGCTCATTTTAGGAATGTCACAAAAAAAAAAAACCATGAAGCCTTTTAGATCCAGAACTGATGAAGAAAGATCCGCAGTCAAAAGCAGTAAAGAAAAGTCAAACAGGTTGAACGACTGTGCGAAGCCACGGTCAGGTTTATAGGGAGTGCTAAGCACTGGGTGGTTGCACGGAAGAGAACGAGAGCTGCCACTCGGCATCGTCCCATCTTTTCTTAGTGCATCTCACCGAAATTGCTACAAGTACCGAATTGTGGAAAGAGAATGAAAATACCAGACAAGTATCTTGTCATACCATGCCATGGCCAGATGCTGCTGGAAGAAAGGAGGAGCGTGGTTTAACTTGTAGCACTGGTAGCTTGCATTGGAACGCTTTCCAGCAGAAGCTCCTCGGTTGACACCGACCCATTTTCATCTGCACCGCAGCTCCCGTAGGCTGCTCTGCGCCTCTGCCACCGTCCCACCTGAAAGTGAGAAGGGGATTGGCTTTTTGCTGAACGGGGTGCTGGGAAATCCCTTTTCCAGTGGTGTTTTTATCACCTGATGGCACTGCCCTCGCTCATTCATGGCGCAGCGCACTGACCATTTCTCTCATTTGTAAAAGTTTGCGTCTCAGAAACCAGCCTGCTCGATGCCCATTGATCCTTGAGTTATGACATAAAGGAAGGGGGTTTGCTGCCTCCTGAACAAACATGGTAACAGAAGTGAGAAATATTTTCCTTCCCCGCAGGATTGCTAGCCCCGGGACACATAACAAGCTCAACAAGCAGTCGCACTCGTATCAGGAGGAGCTGCTGCTCACGGGCACGAGAAAATGGCTTAATCAGAAGAAACAGGCCTGGAGACTGAAGCAATTCCTTCCCGTAGCTACGTTTCTGTTCCTCAGATGGAGGAAATGCACGTATTGGGGAAGGGGGAGGAGAAATGGGGAAGGGTCTGGGTTGCTAAAGGAAAGATTTTCTTGTAAACTGGATAACTATCAAGTATAACTTCAATTCTTGCAGGAGTTGGTTTGGTTTTTGGTTTTGAAGGACTGGGGTTTATTTAAAGGAGAGAAGTCTTTCTGTGCCGCCTTTCTAGAAGTAAATGTCGCAACTGCTAGGAGAAAGTTCAGTCACTGCAGTTTGCTATGGCAATGTACAAGTTTGGGAAGACTGGGTGGCATCTTGGAAAAGAGCTGGGAAAGAATCACAGTGGATTATGAGGCTGCAACCAGCCTGTCCGTATTCTCCCTTCACGTGCTGACACGTCCTTTCCCCTGGAATCCTTATGGACATCCACAGCTCAAAACCACAGTTACATCCACACCTTCCTTGCCAGCTACTGCCCTGTTTCCCATCTCTTCCCAACCTCAGACGCTGCTGATGACACGCCATGCAGCTGGTCCACACCTGCCGGTGTGAAGGATCTCTCCTCCCATTTTTGATCTTGGTCTGCAGTCTCTTGACCAAACTCAAGGATACTGCACAGTATCTCCTCTCGTTCACCGCCGAGACCGGCAATTAAACCTTACTGGGAAGTCTCACTGTTTGCCATGTCGTGCTCTCCTGCTTCATCTCACAATTTCTCTTTGGGTTTTTTTGGTGGGCTTCTCCTTCTTTCCCCACCTACAACTTATTTTTGGTTTATTCCCCCTACCCTAACTCCTTGGTAGTATGTTCACAAAGCTTCAGCTGCTGGTTTTAAGTTAGCACTCCAGGTTTTCCTTCGCTTCCAATCCCAGTGTTGACCAGTTGTTCCTGTCTTTCATCAGTGCTGGTTCTCCTGGGCCTGCAACGACTCCCATGGAGACCAGGCTCCTCTTGGCACTCTGCATCCAGACTTTCTCCACTCCTCACTCCCTGGTTGTGGCATATTTTGAAATGGTCCCCTGTGAAAGTCAGTGAAGAAAGGGAGAATACAGAAATATAATTTAAAGGAAAGAAATTTCCCCTGGAAGTTGTGTAACCATTTCTGCAATACAGATGCATCTTGCTGTTGGTTACTTGCTTCTGAAATACCTGAGCTCAGAGTTCTGCTCTGCTCCAGTTAAAGGATTTGTACCTCTGTGTGACTTGTGTCAGATAATAATGGCCATTTTATCTTGGAAAAAAGAAAAATAAAGCCATACCAAAGCAGAAAACCTGTAGTTTGTGAAGGAGGAGGGTTGTATTTAAACTGACAATTGCAGCGAGTGTGAGTTCTTTGGGGTGGAGGAGGATCGCCCTAATGAATTCTCCGTCATGGAAAATGGGTTTTCACTGTGCCATTTGCCATTCTTCGTTAAGCCCCATGGTTCATAATTAAATAGAGTGCTATGGTTTCTGCAGTTTGGCCTCCTTTCTACAGGGAGATGTGGAGGCTGCACTTGGACCAGACACTTCTCAGAAGAAAGAGTGGCATTTTATAAATAAATGATTTTTTTAAGGCAGTTGGCACTTACACTTGAAGCCGAAGCTGTCAAATGCCACAAAGGTTTACCTTTGGATTTACGCAGTGGTAAAGCAAAGGGCGAGGTGAGGGGAGGATGCAGAGCCGTGCAGTTGGTCTGCACCGCCTGTCGGCTGTCAGAAATTGGTGTTACTGACAGAGGGTGCAGGGGATTCTGCACGTGATGTACGCTGCCCCATGCAGATGCTCTGCACGGCTGAGGGTAACTGGGATGGGACAGTCAGGGTTGTAACAGAGGAGGCATCAGTTGCACCATTACCTTTCCCCGCAGACTTCATGGAGCATCTGCCCTGCTGCCCCGTCCTAAACGGGTGCTTTAGGTCATTGTTTTTGTGAGCGTAATTTAAATTATCAACTTACAAGATGGCAACGTTGCAAGGGAAGGAGAAACTCAGCCCTACATTTTGATTTATTGGGTTTTCTCCATCTCAGCCTGAATGCTAAACCCTCTTTCTGCTTTCAGTACGTGGTTGAGGAGACATACACCACTGCAGTTATTTGAGAAGTTCTCAGGTTTTAGACACACCAGTTCCTGTACTGGCACCTCGGTTCGTTTGCGCGCACCCCTATGGAGTGCGCACCCAGCGCGGAT
>WHYT01013968.1:0-27602 GCA_009806455.1 Tetrax tetrax
CCCCTGAGCCTCCTCCTCTCCAGACTGAACAATCCCAGCTCCCTCAGCCGCTCCTCATAAGGCCTGTGCTCCAGACCCCTCACCAGCTTCGTAGCCCTCCTCTGAACACGTTCCAGGGCCTCAATGTCTTTCTTGCAGTGAGGGGCCCAAAACTGAACACAGTACCCGAGGTGCAGCCTCACCAGTGCCGAGTACAGGGGGACAATTACCTCCCTGTTCCTGCTAGTAACCCTGTTTTTGATGCAAGCCAGGATGCCGTTGGTCTTCTTGGCCACCCGGGCCACCCGATTCCCTGATAATTGCTTTTTTATTAAGTGATGATACTCAGGCAACCCTCTGTAAACCAAGTATATACTTTATTTCATTCTAAGAAAAACATGTTCCCAGCTGTGCAGAAGGAAAGAGGATTTGCGTAAATATACTAGAAGTTTGTAATGTATCTACCATTAAGACCACTTTGTAGAAGCATGATCATCTCAGCTCTTTATTTGTATAAATTGTAGCATCATATTGTATGATGACACTTTCTCTTCATAAGAGTCCTTAGAAAAATCTTAGGGATTCACTCTGACTAAATGCAGCTCTTTATATCTGAGTGATTTGTTCAAACGTCACTTTATAGTCAAGAAAGAGAGAGAGAGAGAGGAACAAGCATTTCCACAGAGCAGTTCATCTCAACCAGAATTACTCATCTAGAGTCAGACAGATGAATCATGCCTTAGAAGTGCTTATTTCTCTCACCTGACTCTTAGCGAGCTTCAAGTGACTAGATATGTTTGAAGTTATGTGAGATGAATTTTGCCCTTCTAATAAATTAATTTTCTGACCCTCCTATCTCAACATCATCCTGCTATAAATTCCAAATTTCCCTTTTCACAAAATACTCTTTTCATGCATCTGAGATGACTTGCCTTCCTTATTTCTTATGGCAAATGTGTAAAAATGCCTATCGTAAATAATTATCTATTTAATGTCCTTTTGCAAACCATGCACAACATTTTACATCAAGAGTTTTTCAAACAACTTCATTATATGATACCAGTTTTAAAGGTGTGATCCCTGGAGTGTTCTGCTTGCAACTCTGAACATATTTCATTCCAAGGTAGTAAGCAATATATTCAGAATTTAGAAATATTTTCCTCCAACGAGAAAGCATTGCCTGGGAAATACACAGAATAATGCAAAATCAGAGAAGAGGTAAACAGAATTCAAGAGTAAAAAGGTTTTGGTAGAGCTCTATTTATTGCTAGTTATTTCTCCTCCTGACACCATACAAAATAATCTGCTCATGTTGCTTCCAAAATGGCTAGATGAATGGTCCTATGATCATCATCACTATTAAAAGGTAAATACGCACACAAAAGGTGACACCAACTGGAAAACCCAAAAGAACAGTTTTGGGAGAAAACAGTGGAAGCACTGATCATAAATAAATAAAATAATAACCGTGTGATATTCATTCATATGATCATTATTCATTCATTCATATAACAGTCATTCAATATTAAAATATCTATCAAGGTATATTTAAATACTTTACATTCCAGTTACAACTTATCAGTATGTTAAATAGCAGATTCTAAGGCTAGATATTTTAAAATCAACAGTAGGAAGTTTCACTGAAATGTTAAAAAAAAATTTTCTGAACCATTGGTGATGATTTTCTTTAAGTTATGAAAAATACTGAATCTCTGGAGAACTGGAAAAAAGATAACTTTATTCCAGCGTTTTATGAAAAACAAATACAAGACTTGGAGATCACAGTGTCAGATCAGCAGAACGTGAGTCCTGCTGCAGAGCTAGGTGTGTTCTGGCATGTATAAATATGGAGATGGAGAAGAAAAAGATAAAAACAATTTAATTTATTTATTCAGAAAGCAAATTCTACATGGCAAAATAGTCAGTGACAGGATTATTAAGAAAAGATTAACACTGAGTGGTGATCTGTTTTGACACTGTCCTGCATGACATCCTTGTCTTTGGACTGGAGAGACATGGATTTGACAGACGGACTGCTCAGTGGCTAAGGAATTGACTGGATGGCCGCACTCAGAGAGTGGTGGTCAAGGGATGAATGTCCAGGTGGAGACCAGTGACGAGTGGTGTTCCTCAGGGGTCAATATTGGGCCTGTCCCTGTTCAACGTCTTTGTTGGCGACATCGACAGTGGGATGGACTGCACCCTCAGCAAGTTCGCTGACAATACCAAGCTGTGTGGTGCTGTCGATACGCTGGAGGGGAAGGATACCATCCAGAGGGACCTTGAGAGGCTGGAGAGGTGGGCCTGTGCAAACCTCATGAAGTTCAACAAAGGCAAGTGCACGGTCTTGCACATGGGTCGAGGCAATCATAAGCACAAAGGCAGGCTGGGCGGAGAATGGATCGAGAGCAGCCCTAAGGAGAAAGACTTGGGAGTGCTGGTGGACGAGAAGGCAATGTGTGCTTGCAGCCCAGAAAGCCAACTGCATCCTGGGCTGCATCAGAAGAAGCGTGAACCACAGGTCGAGGGAGTTGATTCTTCCCCTCAACTCTGCCCTGGTGAGACCCCACCTGGAGTACTGTGTCCAGCTTTGGAGCCCCCAGCGTAAGAAAGACATGGACCTGTTAGAGTGAGTCCAGAGGAGGGCCACAAAGATGATGAGAGAGCTGGAGCACCTCTCCCATGAGGACAGGCTGAGAGAGTTGGGGCTGTTCAGCCTGGAGAAGAGGAGGCTCCGGGGAGACCTGATAGCGGTCTTCCAGTACCTAAAGGGGCCTACAGGAAAGATGGGGAGAGCCTGTTCAGTAGGGCCTGTTGTGATAGGACAAGGGGTAATGGGTTTAAAACAGAAGGAAGCAGATTCAGACAGGACATAAGAAAGAAATGTTTTACAATGAGGATGGTGGAACACTGGAACAGGTTGCCCGGAGAGGTGGTATTCTATGATATTAAGTAGATTATAAAATATGAATGAGAAGTACAATTATCAGTTCAGACTAGCGAAATGATGAAGCACAATCATGAGTGAAATTTGTCTCACTTGGCTTTGGGACATGTTTTTCTAGGTTATGCAGCATATTAAATTTTCAAATAAAATTTAAATGATTTTTTAAAAGATACAGTGTTTAAATTGGGAATTAGTTTCTTATGAGTCCACATATGGTGCTATGCTCACGTCTCCTGTGCATTGCTCAAGTGAATCATCAGTCCTGAGCTCTCCACTGGGAGGAGTGTGGTGTTGCTGGTGGAGGTTTCTTCCATGATAGTCCTGGGCCCTCTCAGAGTTCATTTTATTTGTTTCATTTCTGTATTTGGTAACGAGGTACATTTTTACCTACCATCTGGGTCCTTGGGCTTAATAACACCATGATTACTTCTTTTTTTGTTTTAGTCCTCCATGTGATATTTTAAATAATGAGGGTTATGTAATTGCACAAAGCTAAAAAAAAAACAAAACAACCAACAAACAAAAACCAACCAAACCCACAATTAAAAAAAAAAACATCACAATATAACTAAATCAAACTCAGATCACAGGATATGCAAGAAACTCCTGACATCTGAGTATCTGAGTAATTTGCATTGAACACAGAACAACTTAGGCAATGGTCAACTGATTCTAATTCAAGTTTCTTAGTATTTTTTTTTTTTTTCAAATAGAGCTAAAATATATTCAAGACCAAACAAGACCTTACAAATTATGAAGTCTGTTATGTGTAGTTACAGCTGTAAAGCCTGAGGTGCTGGGCTACAAGTTGAATCTGTTCTACCTGTTTTCTTACTGACTTCAATGGTGAATCTATAATCTATGAAATGGATTAATTTGAAATATGTGTTAATGAGGAGCAGTTTTAGTGAGTCTCAAATATCTTCTGCTGGCACTTATCCTTTTGATCTCTCTCCAATATAACCTTCACAGGCAATGCCCTAATGAGTTCATTCCTTGTAATTAATTTATATGTCTTGAAGACTTTATTCTTCCACCTCTTTTTTTTTCTGCTATGATAAATGATTAGGGGATTTTGCATTATATCTGGCACTATGTACTACTTTGTAGTTAGGGTAATTACACTGAATTTCCCACCTATATGTAGTTCTCTGGTATTTTAAACAAAAATATTATGTATGTAATACTGGGTGGATTAATTTATTTTCCATAATTATTCTTTTCCATAATTTTTTTGTATTCTTTTTGTTTGCTAGGCTGTAAACTGTACCTGAGACATTCCCCTTTACTCCAGTAGGACAATATATGCAAGATACACTTGATTGAACTATAAATCTTCAGTAGAGAGAGTTTGGTGCTTCTAGATTATTTGCGCTGCCCATAAACAGGAGGAAAACATATGAGATCACTGAACATTAAATGCAACTGGCACCAGGCTAATACTTTCCCATAGGATCTTTCAAGTCATAATAAATTCATAATATTACTGTTTTTTTTCAGCTTTTGCTTAGATTTAGTTATCTGAATTCCTGAAATATTATGGGCTGATACTTCAAATAATTCAGACTCATCAGTTTTGGAACTACTCTGGACTGTAAAAGACATTCTCGCTAAATACTATGTCCATAGTTCAAGGATGAATTTTAACCTCTCTGGTTGTAATTTATTGAGTTCTATACCTTACCCTGGCTAAGTGTGAATTAATTTGTAATATGTAAGGTAGGCTGGTGATTAATACTGAAGTATAAGACCTCATAACTTGTTGTCCCAATACTAATACTGTATTTTTAATTTATTAGACTATTTTTGTATTAAGTACTGTAGATGTCTCAAAAGTTAATACTCAGAATTTAGACCACACATTTCCTCATTTAGCAGCTTGTGTAGAACACTTATCTGTATGAAGAAAGGGTGAACTTTAAAATAACATATTTCCATAGAAATGTGTTTTAAATTAGTTTTCTAAGGTACCTGTGGTAGAAGAACACTTTACTAAGACTATTAAGGATGAGAATTGGAGGGCTGATTTAAAATCTAATGCAAATTCTATTTTGTCCAGTGCAATATTTCCATTAAATTTGCTTAATGTCCAGGAATAAAAAAAAACAAGATTTTTTTTTTTTTTTGTTCTCTTTGTGAGTTATTCTAGCAAACAAGGCATGTGTACACTTTTGTGTCCTCTTTTAAAGCCAGTCACCCACTGGACTGATTACTACACTGTGATATCTTTATAATTTAGAACTACCTGTGGCTCTCAGGAACAGAAACGTTAAAGGAAGTGAATGAAAGATTGCAAATCTTTTAAAGCAATGACCTGACAGTTATTTTACATCACATTGTGGTCACTTTGTTAAATACTCTATTGTCAACAAAAAAAAATGTATATATGTACTGATATGAAGAATCAGCTGAATAAATGCAGTATGTAAGACAAAAAAAAAAAGGCTCATTTACATTTTTTTTTCCTAGCCTTGTGTTTTAGTTTCTTCTTAGCAAAACCTGGAAGAGAGAAATCACTGATGCTAGGCATAATTCATAGTAGTGCTGCGGAAGATATCTGTAGGACATCATATAGTGGTTACTTGGAAGATCTCATGAAGGATGGAGATAACAGGCACTGAGCCTACAGATTAAAAAAAAATAATTTAATAGCAATAGAAAGAGCTTGTCTGGCTCATCTTGGTTATATTTAAAATGTCTTCTATATGTATTGGATTTATACTTGTTGAAAACTCATCACTTCTTTTATATGGCTGAATAATTAAAACTAATTATTTTAGTCTGGGCCCATAGACTTGAAGATAGAGAAACACATTATGAAAGCTATATGCTTGTAGTATTGAACCAGCGTAAATTGGTTTGTCTTTGAAGTCTCCGAAAGTATTGTAAATGACACATAGGTTGCCATCGTAAGGTGTTCACGGGAGCTGTTCAATATTGAAAGTAAACATGGGTCTGATTTGCTGCCTGTCATTCTTCGAGCCATCTGAGAGCAAAACGAATTTCTTGAATAACTTTGGCACTATTTCCTACTTTATAAAGTAGGAAAAATGCCAGTAGAATAAACCTGATGAACAAATTTTGTAAGAAATCCTGAAATGGCAATTAAACAGCATGATGCAGAATCGTAAACACAGGTGGCCAGGATTATGATATGCTGTTTAGAAAAGCACAAATAGTCAATAAATCATGCAGTTGATTATTGTACTCATTCATCTGTGGGTTGCTGGGGCACTGGCAATGTAATTCAATCTTGAAGATTTGTTATTGTTTAGACCACATTGTAAAATCTATTGATTATCTGTGTGCAGCATGATTTATTCTTTCATCTAATATTTGTGCTCTAGGTAATAGGATACTGCAGCCATGGATTGTAACAGACATTTTAGATTACATACTTTATGTTTTCATCTAGGAAAAGGTAATAATAAAAAATTGAGAAGGGTCATAAAAACCTTATTCATGTAATTCTAAAGACATTATTATAACATTATTTTACTAACATTATCTACTTTAGCAAATTTAATCTGAAGCACTGGCAAAATTTGTGTCAAAAGCTGAATCTACAGTTACAAAACCAGCCATTTTCCTAGGAGGCTGTAATATTCTTACGACTTTATTATTTTAAACCATTTTTTGCATTGTATTTAATATATCCTGCCAAGAAAACATGTGGATTATTAATTGTGTTGTAACATGACTTGTAAGGTGTTTGCTTGTATACGAAAGACAGTTGTCACAGTTTCTCTTCATAAATTCTAATGCAAAAATGCATTCAGAATAAATGTAAAATGTCCTGATGGAATTGTTTTAAATTCTTACTCTAATCGTGTATTTTTTAAGCTTTAAAAATAATTAAATTTTTTTTTTTTTAATTGCAGAAACCTTTGAAATGCTTATCAGACTGGCTGAGAATTACACAAGCACACTCTTCTGCAATGCATATAGAAACATGGCTGCTGAGGCTACTACACGTGTCCAGGAGTTTTTCACAGATGTTGGACTCTTCATATTTGGCACAGACGTTAGCACAGAGTCGTTTGTCAACAGATTTTTTGACACTCTGTTCCCAGTAGTCTACAACCATGTGATTAACCCTGGTCTGACTGACATTTCACTGGAATATGCAGAGTGCCTCCGAATGGCGCAAAGAGACATCAGGCCCTTTGGTAACATTCCCAAAAAGGCCATAGGACAAATGGGAAGATCACTGTTACCCAGCCGGACTTTCTTACAGGCTCTGAATTTGGGGATTGAAGTGATCAATACAACAGATCATCTGCATTTCTCTAAAGACTGCAGCAGAGCTTTACTGAGAATGCAGTACTGCCCCCATTGCCAAGGGCTGACTTTAAGTAAGCCCTGTATGGGCTACTGCCTCAACGTCATCCGAGGATGCTTAGCTAACATGGCAGAAGTTGATCTTCACTGGCGGGAATATATTCAGTCCCTGGAAGAGCTCTCCAGTGCCATGAGTGGGACGTACGACATGGAGCACGTGCTTCTAAACTTTCATTCACTTGTTAATCACGCTCTCATACAGGCTCGTATCAATGGACCAGAATTATCTGAGCAGGTAAGCAGCTGTTTTGATCCACACTCAGTGCAAACATGGCACTAAGAAAAGTAACACTGATAACTAATACTTTTTGGGCCATTTTCATGGTCTTGAACAGATTCGTATTCGAGTTCAGCTTTATTCAACAATGCATTTTTCCAGCATTGGCAGTTTTTGTTTTAATCATGCACATGACCTTCTGATTTTCCATATTCTATTCACAAGTTTAACATCAAGTGGAGATTAAACATTTTTGGCACCATTTACAGTAAAAGCTTTTCAAAACAAAAAGAATTCTTGTGTGGAATTTATCTTTGCCCATTTCCCCTGAAACCACAGCTTTTTTCTAAATTTTGCTGAGTGAATTTTTTTTTGTTGTGGAATCCAATGGAAACTTCTATTCCTTCACCCGTTTTATTTAGAAGTTAACATTTTCAGTAGAAAATAGCTTTAGGTTTAACTTTACGACTGCATCTGTTAAGTTCTACTGAACAAGGGTGAACAATGGAATGTGTTGTTAAGTTTGGAAGCTTAAAATATTAACAAGAGGAAAGTAAATTATCTGATGAAAAAGTAATTCCACAAATATTCTATAAAAACAGACTAGAAATACCCTGACATTTGTCTAAATGAGAGTGTTAAATCTCAGTAATAATATTTGTTTGCAGATTGGAAACGTGTTATACAACATACTGGGAATAATTTTTAGAGTACGAAAAATGTTTCCATGAACGTAATTAAATTGTTTATTCACGTCATTGTTATCCTATATGCACATAAATATAAATTTAAACAATCCTTTTAGGTACCAATGGCCTGTCTTAAAGAACATTGGGACTTTGTTCTATGAAGAACTTTGTTCTTAAAGAACTTATAGGACTTTACCTGTATTATTTGCATAATCTTATAGGTTTCAGAGAAAGGAGTACAGTTCATTTGTAACATGAACTAGATCATTCCTTACATATACTTAAGAGAAAAAACAAGTTTTGTGAGAGCTGTGTTACCTATGAATGCATGAAATGAAATGAAGAATTTTAAGGTACTGTTAAGTAAAATACATATTATTTAGCTACATATTAGAAAGAAAGTGTATCTGTATTATGAATGTGATGTAAATAGCAAAATTTGAATTCTTCCTATGTTAGTTTTAATCCATAATATGGTTTGTAGTTATATTCTGTATTCTTACATACACACTTCACTGACAGTGACGTATTCTGTGTTTACAGCTGGGTCAAATAGCTTGATCTGGGGAGATTCCTTTAGTTTTACAGGGTACATGGGTCTGTTTCTGCCTGGGTGTCACTGTGGTGCAGCATTAGCTGAAGTGCAGTAATACTTCTAGGACTACCACAGTCTGCCTTTTTACATGACTGGCTGAAGTTGAAGTAGCATCTTCTGCAAAGCAGCTGATATGACCTCTGATATGACAATAAACAACTTGACCTAATATAATAAATAGAGGAGTCTTAATTTCTTACTAAGACTCATAGTCTATTAAAATGGGTTCTTCATCCTGCCATCCTGCTTGTAGTCAGTGGGTAACAGGGAAATTATCCATTTCTATGAATTTCCCATTTTATCTGCTTTATACCAGACAGCTGCACTAGCCAGTCTCTCCTGCTGCTGAATTTTTTTTTTGTTAAAACCTGTGATTTTTTTTTTTTCCGTAAAGGATTTTCATTTTGGCTCCAAGGTGGCTCACTGATGTCTATCTAATTCCTAATATGTTTCAGAGCTGCATTTGCCTTTTAGGGATATTCCTTGTTCCTCCTAAGATTTTTGGGGGATCTTTTTTTGCCTACAATTTTCAGGAACAAGCTAGAATATGAAAGTAAAGGCTCAATGGATGGACTTCTGTTTCCTGTTTTATCCTGGGTCATTTAGTTTGAAAAGTTTTAGACTTGGATCTTCAAGAGTGAACCAGCATTGGCCCAGACTTTAAAGCCTTTCAGCATACTCATATTTTCAAAATGAAAATTTTTATTCTCCAAAATAATATATGTCAGTCAATTTTAGTGAAAAACTAAATGGGTGAAAAGCCCTCCACTCAGTGTTTTGGCTTAATGAAAAAATTCAGATTGATCCAAACCAAAATGCTTTATTTTGATATTCCTGAAAACTCTGTGCCTTCCTTCTCCTCTTCCCTTGGAAGGAATACTAAAACTTCTTATGTAATAATTTTTTGTGCCAATGTGTTTGTTTGAAGATCAAGTGTTTACTTCTGTTAAGATCTTATATACAATGACTTACAAACTTTAAAAACTAAATGTTTCATTTTTCACTCAGTCTGTGTCAGACCTATGAATTTAGACATACCTTTCAGTAATCTCCATGTTGTAGTTGATCAGTCCTTTTTCTCTTTGATCTATAATTTGGTCAAATAAGACTGTGATGCATTGATCCCTTGAAACATGGTGATCTAGTCAGTCAGTTCTGATTTGCAGAGTATGACGAGTATATTTCATACTTGCCCATACATTAGGTATCAAGACCTAATTCTCACATGTAATGAATACAATCTTTCACCTTTACAAGTAGAGGACATGGATTCTGTAGAAATTGGCTCATTAATATTTATATATTTTATCTTCAGAGTGACTCATGAACTGTTTCAAATTTTGATAAGCAATTAGTGCATCATGGTTCTAACAGGCACAGAAAAGATTATTATGAGCCAGCAAATAACAAGAGCTTAGGTACTCAGCAGTCTCTGCAATTTAAAAAGTGAATTTTGTCACAGTAAGTATTTCTATGGGTTTTAAAGAAGCAGACAGAGAAAAAAAAATTCTAAATATATGCAAGTGTGATGTATGCATATGCAAATATTAACGTGAGAATCAACAGAGTATGCTGCTTAGTGATACATGTATTTGTACAACTCTTTATCTAATAATGCGTATGTTTGTGTAAATAACTATGTAAATGATTTTTTTTCTAAAATGTTGCATGGATATATATTTAAATCCAATATATATTCATACTTTAAGCTTAGTGTGATGTGGAAAGACCACTAATGCCTATGTAACATGGCTTGCTTTCTCAAAACTCTTTTTTACAGTCGTTTACAGCTTGTTCCCTTTTCTGCTTGGATCAGCAGAGCAGTGCCACACTGTCTCCAGCTGGAATTTCTCTTTCCCTTTGTTCTTCTTGTTTCGAATTCACACCTTTGATTCCTGCCTCCCACAGCTCCGCTGACTGACAAATAAGTGCAGCACTGGTTCATCATCTCTACACCTGGACATTATTCTATGCTCTCCTCATAATCTAGTGGAGATGTGTGGGTTGTGCAACTATTCATATATATACACACACACACATATATATATTTAATGCCAATTGTGTTCTGTGTTCCTGAAGTCTAGATATGTCCATTTATGTACCGTTCATGCTTAGTGCATGGTGGACGCTATGCTTTTTAGCTGGTAGGAGTTCGAACAGAAATTTTTTTTACCAGACTTCCGTGCATATGCTTGTGCAGATATAATGTAATAGAGGTTTAAGAGAACTGCATCATATGAAACAAACACGGTATTAATTATTAAGATTATCAGAAAAAAGATTATGTTATGCAGTTGTTAAATATAGGATAACGGGTAAAAACGCTTATTGCTACAGAGGACCTAGTAGGTTCATTGTATGCTCAAGTTTGTGCTCAGCTGGAGTTGCCATGTACTGGTTTCTGAGTTTACCTATAGCCAGAGAAGTCCCAGTGGAGGGCAACTGGGCTAATAGATGCACCAGAACTTTGTAATACATTTAAACCTTACTTAAGGAAAAACAAAAATCCTATGGAAACTTGTTTGCAAGTTGTAAAAAATTGTTTCATGTTACCTCCATTCTATTGTGCTAACCATTGAGTGTCAATATTGAGATGGAAGGAAAAAGGACAAAGAGATATTTTAGCAGGATTTGCAAAGTTTTTGTGCGATTGGAACCTGCTGTCCCCGGTGTAAGAGTGTACTTCTGTTCCCTTTATGCACTGGATAATGGCACAGCCCCATGCCATGGAAGGCAAGTTCGTGTGTCACTCACAGTGTGATTCAACGGCAGCTTAAGCCGGTCTCACCCTGGCTTGCCCAGGTCCTGCTCCAGCACTGTCCTTAGCTGTGTGTTTCCACCCCTGTTCCTGTGCGCACATTGCTTTGGCAAAGGAAAGTTGAGCTGGTTGAGGGAGCTGTCTGCAAGAGAGAGTGTCTCTTAGCCATGGTTTTATTTCAATGTGTGAAGACTTGTGCTGTCATGTGTTGCATGATGCAGCAGCTGAGAGGTCCATCAGAGTGGAATAAATGGAAGGAAGAGGTGAAATGGATGTGAGGCAAGAGCTGAAGGAAGAGGGGAAGGGGACAGGAGACAAATGAAAGAGAAAAGTCACAAGGCTTTGTAATTAAATCTTTCCTCAAAACTTTACACAAAATTATTGTTCTTGATTCCCAAAAGATCAGTGGTGTTTGGGATTAATATTGAAGAAAAGAGATGAAAAGGAATATTGAGTAGTTGTTCGTTGTGTATTCTAAGCACTGACGATTTGGAGATCTGGGTGAAAATGAAGTATATGACCATGGTATGAGAAGCTATATATGCGTGTAAAAATATGGGAATCAGAAACAAAATAGAAAAAATTAAAATCACACAGACAAATTTCCTAATTTTGGAAGTGAGGAATTTGTGCTATAGGTTTGGTAGAATTCTTGTATGCATTTTTGTGTGATATAAGCCTACAAAAATTCAGAATGTAATTTTCAAAAGCCCTAAGTCTTCACTGTCTTCTAACCCATGTGGACTTTCACTAGATCAGTTTTCCAAACAGTTGGAGATAATGAAAATGTCAGACTTCTGGAAGTTCTCTTTCACTGACTTTAGTCTGATCCTGAAAGAAGATCTAAGTTACATGTCTTCTGAAAAATACACGTAATTATATTGTATGAAAAGAGACTTTTGTCTTAGTCTTTTTGTAATCTGTGATTAATACTATAAATAAAAGCAACATCTTTCTTGTGTCATAGAACGCTAGCAGGAAGAAGTTAATAGTCTGTGTTCAGAGCTTTATTTCCTTGTTGATTATTTTTGCTTGGAATGATTAGATATAAACACTTAAACAGTCTGAACTGCTGTAATACAGTGAGGTTTCAAATTTAGTATTCCTATGAAGAGACATATTCACAAACAATATAAATAGAATACTTGTTGTGTTTTTTTTCTGTTCCTTCTAGGATCTGTTTTATGTAGCTACTTTTTTATTGGGGTTTCTGTAGCAAAAAGTCATACGGCCTTATTACCTGCCACTCCGGAAAATTAAGTGCTGTAGAAGTGCTCTAAAGCAATTTTTAAAAAAAGGAATTAAAAGAAGATGATGAAAAACATATTTTGATAATATCAACTACACACAAAACATAGAACTGCAAACTATAGTATAATTGCAGGGTTGTTTTATTTTTCTGAAAGGAGTAAGCTTGATTGTCACTAGAAGACCAGATTAACAGCATTTCTAATTGTGGTAAGTGCTGTGCCTGGATATTTGGTAACTTTCATGGCTTTACAGATTAAGGCACTTAAAGAGATGCAACAGAGCAGCATCCTTTGAAGCAGCTACCCTGTGAACTCAGTTCCTTAGTATCTAAAATCTAGTTTATTTACTTAGATGATTATATGCCTATAGATACAGCAGCTTTATGCCTACTGCTTCATAGCTACTGCGTTTTGGTTGTTTGCTTAGAGTGCATTAGTCAGTCATATCAAGTAAGTTCACAAGCTATTTGATCTTATATTAAAAATAATTAATTTTGTCAGTCTATTTTAAAGTCTTTTTAATATTAGAAAATGCTTATTATAAACCTTTTACATAAATCAGCTTGTGAAGGAGATCTGAAATTCATAACTTAAAAATAAATTGTAGCTATCACAAAAAGCTGTACTCAGTGCACCTGAAGTGAACTTCTGTATCTATTCTATATGCATATAAAAATACACAGTATAACGTTAACCAGAAGTGGTTATTGATTTGATAACAAGGAGAAACATAATTACAGTATTTTTTTCTGTAAGTGAAATATTATGCTGTACTTCTAAGCAGTGTTTATGATGTTCACCCCTGATTTTGCTTGAAAACCTTACGAGTTACCCATCTAATAAAAACTGAGGAAGACAGAAGAATGGAAGAAAAAAATAAGCATTTCCATTAAAACTAAAAATTCAGGAAAACAGAGTAAAGGAGAAAAACAAGAAACATTTCCCCAGAAACAATTCAGTCTTTCTAAACAGTAATGCCATATGAATATCTTCTACTGTTATTTCCATGTGTTTCATTACACCCAACAGTATGTGCACAGAAGGGACACACACTTATTATAAAATTTAGTGACTATTTTACCCCTAGCTTATCTTAATTTTCCTCAGTTACTGGAAAAACCTTTCATCATTCTTTGATTTTGAGGACTATGAATGCTGCACGTTCTTCAGCAAAATGGTTAAGGTCTTTAATCTCAATTTTGCTTCTTTGGATTATTTTTTTTTCTTGCTTCATAGTCTTAGCATTATTCCCATGACTCCTACTTTTGGATTTTGAAACTTTTAAAAGAAAATAATGTACACTTACTCTTGCCACCTTAATTGTCTCATTACTTTAACCTAAAATGAAATAGGAACTATACTATTTGGAAATGATGCATTCAAGATTTTGTTATTTTTAAAATAAATATTAAAAATATATTTAAAATAATGTACATTTACTCCTGCCATCTTAATTTTCTTGTGACTTTGACCTAAAATGAAATAAGAAATATACTATTTGAAAGTGGTGCATTCAATATTTTGTTATTTTTTAAAATATATTTAAATTATATTTTTTATATATATTTAGCGAATGGAGGGGTTCAGACTTGATATTAGGAAGCATTTCTTTGCTGAGAGGGTGGTCAAACACTGGAACAGGCTTCCTAGAGAGGTGGTTGATGCCCCAAGCCTGTCAGTGTTTAAGAGGCATTTGGACAGTGCCCCTAACAACATGCTTTAGCTTTTGGTCAGCCCCGAAGTGGTCAGGCAGTTGGACTAGGTGATCATTGTAGATTCCTTCCAGATGAACTCAACTCTTCTCTTCTCTTCTCTTCTCTTCTCTTCTCTTCTCTTCTCTTCTCTTCTCTTCTCTTCTCTTCGCTTCGCTTCTCTTCGCTTCGCTTCGCTTCGCTTCGCTTCGCTTCGCTTCGCTTCGCTTCGCTTTTATGAAATGGTATAGCCTGAAAATTAAAATCTTGGTTAACAAGAAACAAAAGCTCTACACATAAGAATTATTTATGTGAAAACAGAGTTTCACAGCCTAATTAACGATATATACTAGAGGAAAATTGGCATTTGTTATAGAATAACCTAATAATTTATTATTTTACAAATTAAGCAGATTACACAGGATTGTATAATTTATGACTGTTTTGGTTTATTATCCATATTGTTTATATTTAAACGGCACAGTAAATTTCTCTGTTGCAAACATTCTAGGTATACTTTATCTGATTGGAAATAAATAAGTTTAGAAAATATCTAGCTGACTCTTCCAAATAGCTGACTGCATTTGTCTGTGATTCATCTGCTGCTGTGTAGACAACTTTTTCCAGCCTTTGCACAATGCAGAGACATGCGGACGGCATCATTCTGGGGGAGTTCTCCAGTGCTGCAGCAAAAGAAATGCAGCTTGAGGGAAGGGACAGTTTACTGTATTCACATTCCAGTCTTCCCTCTCTTTCATGCTTCTATACACACACCCCTGCTCCTTCGTCATTATTGCAACGTGTTATCTGAAAGATACAATAGCTCAGATGTGTTGCAGCTTCCTTTTCTTTAGCTATTCCTCTCAGTTTTGAGATTATATGTGATACAAACTACTTTTTCACTTGGCTTTTGACCTATACCTCTGCCTGTGCTGTTTCCTTTAAAAGCAGGCACCTTCTTGTTGTTTTCATGCCTTGTTTCCATGGCAAAGTGTGTGACACTGTTCTCTTGTCATCCAGCATACCAGCTCTTGAGTAGCATTGTGCTGCTGCTGCTAGGGCTCTGCTGCAGGATCTGTTAGGGCTGCAAGGGACAAATGTCACTGTTGAGCCTGTCCCAGTTCACTCTTTCTTACTCGTTTTGCCTAGGCTGTTCTCACATTCTTCCTCTAGGCATAATGCTTCTTTTTTTTTTTCTTGCTGGAAGCTAGTATGCAGAATGCTGTGATCACTGAAGATGTCATTGACACTTTCCAGAGCATTTTTCAAGGTGCTGCCAAAGTGGTGCAGCTAGTGTCATTGTGTTTTCAGGATCTCAAAAGCCTTCATTTTTATGGTGATGAGGGGGCAAAGTCATAGTTTCATTTTTAAGTGGGTAAAGAGGGTGAAAAATCTCAGCTGGAGAGAATAGATGGAGTCTCCTATGGGAGGACTTTTCAAAAATAGGTGAAAACATGAGAGAACTTGTGGATAGAGAACACTCTATCCTACTGATAGTAGTTAAGGCAGGTGTGCTGCCTGTCAATCTTTTTGTGCTTCAGATGTTAATTTGGAAGGTATACACATCATGGGGTAATTATGACCCCTCTGGTACCTGCTGGAAGGACAACACAGCAGTGAACAAGCGATCTAGGATATTTCTGGAGTGCACTGGCAACAACTTCCTGGCATAGGTGACTGAAGAGCTAACAAGGAAGGGTGCTCTGTTAGACTTGGTACTTACAAACAAGGAAGAGTCTGCCAGCGATGTGAAAGTCAGGAGCAGCTTTGAGATGGTAAGGGTTCAATACCATAAGAGGAGAAAGCAGTGCAAAAAGGAGGACTGCAACTGTAGATTACAGGAGAGCAGATTTCAGCCTCCTCAGAGATCTTCTTGGAAGAATCCCATGGGGTGTGGCATGGAGAATAGAGGGATCCAGGAGAGCTGGTTGATATTCTAAGATCACCTCCTCGAAGCTCAAGAAAGCTCTATCCTGACAAGTAGGAAATCAAGCAAAGACAGCAAGCGTCCTGCATGGTGTAAGCAAAGATCTCTTGACTGTTTTTATAAAAAAGGTATGTTTAAGAGGTGGAAGCAGAGGCAGATGATCCAGAAGGAGTATAGAACTGATGTCCATTATTGCAAGGATAGGGTTAGAAAAGCCAAGGCTGACCTGGAGTTGAATCTGACAAGTGATTGGAAAGTCAGAAAAAAACTCTACAAATACATAAACAGCAAAATTAAGACAAGGGGAAATGTGTGCCTGCTTTTGGATGGGTCAGGGGAAATGGTGACACAGGACATAGGACACAGGGCGTAGAAAAGACTGAGGTATTCAATACCTTCTTTGCTTCAGTCTTTACTAGTAAAACTGGCCGTCAGAAAGTCAATGACCCAGAGACCAGAGGGAAGGTCTGCAGTAATGAAGACTTACCCTCAGTGGAGGAGAACAAGCTTAGGGCACTAACCTTAGAGTACTTAAACTGGATGTGCATAAGTTCATGGGGCCTGACAAGTAGCACCCACAAGTGCTGAGGAAGCTGGCTAATGTCATTAGGAGGCAACTCTCAATTATCTTTGAATGGTCTTGTCAATTGAGAGTGGTTCCTGAAGACTGGAAGAAAGGAAATGTCACCTCTATCTTCAAAAAGAGTAAGAAGGAAGATCCAGGAAACTACAGGTCAGTCAGCCTCACCTCGATCCTTGGAAAGGTGATAGAGGAACTAATCCTGGAAACTATTTCAAACACGTAGACAAGAATGTGATTGGGAGTAATCAGCATGGATTTACAAAGGGGAAACCATGTTTAATGAACTTGATATCCTTGATACAACAGACAACTTGATAGGAAGTGAGCAGAGCAATGGATGATGTTTGATGTACCTTGATTGTACTAAAGCCTTTGAGTCTGTTTCCTACAGCATCCTTAAATGATAAGGTAACAAATGGTTGTGCCATTCAGAGGGACCTTGGCGGGCTGAAGAACTGACATGAAGGGAATCTCATGAAGTTCCACAAAAGGAAGTGAAGAATCCTGCAGCTGAGGAAGAACAACTCCATGCACCAGTACATGCTGAGGATTGACTGTCTGGAAGGCAGCTTTGCAAGAAAGGACTTGGAGGTCCTAGTGGACACTAAGTTGAACATGAGAAATGCACCCACACAGCAAAGAAGGCTAACAGCCTCCTGAGCTGCATTAGGCAGAGTGTTAGCAGCAGTTTGAGGGAGGTGATCCTTCTGCTCAGCACTGGTGAGGTTGCATCTGGAATACTGGGTTGAGATCTGGGCTCCCCAGTACAACAGAGATATGGACATACTGGATGCAGTTCCAAAGGGCCACAAGGATAATAAAGCAGCTGGAGCATCTCTCCTGTGAGGAAAGTCTGAGAAAGCTGCAGCTGTTCAGCTTGGGAGAAGAAAAAGCTCGGGGGGAATCTCATCAATGTGTATGAACACCTGATATGAGCCAGTGAAGAGGAAGGAGCCAAGCTCTTTTCAGTGGTGCCCACTGACAGGACAAGAGGCAATGAGCAGAAATTACGAAACATGAAATTCTGTAGAGCATATTTCCCAAAGAGGTTATGGTGTTTCCATCCTTGGAAATATGAAAAACTCAACTAGACATGAACCTGAACAACCAACTGGGCCTGACCCTGCTTAAATAGGGATGTTGGAGTATATGACCTCAAGAAGTCCCTCCCAACCTAAACAATTCTATGATTCTGAGATACTTAGATGGTGGGTGCATCAGGGGAATATTCTTACCAAGGAGCCAACCATCTTTGAATCAGTAGCTGTAGTGAGAGACAACCCACATATGGGCATCATGGATGAAGCAGGAACTTATCGTGTTCATTATCTTCTTCTTCTAGTGTAGGATGTAGTCAGTGGCTTCATGTCATGGCTGATGAACATTGCCATGCAAGTAATTCACTACCATGATTTACTGGTATGACTCTGCACAAGCAGTACACATTGTATAGTTCACAGATACTTGGTCAAAGAAAAGATGAATGAATTGCTCCTTGTACAGTCTCAAAGCCTGGATGAAATTCCTCAGGACAGGATGGTAAAAATTGAGGCCAACAGAGTGCTAGGGCAGAGCTTCTCAAAGCAGTTGATCATGAAGCTGTATATCAACTATATGTACTTTTGTTCTCAAGAGAAATGGATGTAGTGATGATAAACAGTGGAGGGAAAAATGAGTTTTGTTTTAGAGATTGCACAGATACAATCTAAATTTGGTGTTGTGGGAAAATTAATTGTATTGTTCCTGTCACCAAACTGTCTAACTAGACTCAGCCTTTCATTCCTTTAACTTTCAGCAAGTGTGCATTCTCATTACCAGTTTGTAAAAGACAGGCCTCAAGTGAGCAACATGCCATGTAGTTCTTTCATACTTGTTAAAAAAAAGTAAAAATTGAAATATGTAGTTTTCAGCAAAGCAGACTTAGGAATGAAATTGTAGAGTTCTGCCTGAAGCTTTTGGCATATGTCTGCCATCATTACTTTGCTGAATTTAAATTACTTCACAAGATGTTCAGTAGGGCTTGTTGTGATAGGACAAGGGGTAATGGGTTTAAATTAGAAGGAGGTAGGTTTAGATTAGATATTAGAAAAAATTTTTTTACAATGAGAGTTGTAGAGCACTGGAACAGGTTGCCCAGAGAGGTGGTGGATGCCCCATCCCTGGAAATGTTCAAGGCCAGCCTGGATGAGGCTCTGAGCAACCTGATCTAGTCAGGGATGTCCCTGCTTCTTGCAGGGGGGTTGGACTAGATGACCTTTGAAGGTCCCTTCCAACTCTAACCATTCTATGATTCTATGATTCTATGATATAAACTGATTTGTGGAAGCTACTAAACAGTAATTGGATTTAAAGTCTTCACCTTATAAGTGTCTGTGTTCTTATATCATTCTGTTCAAAAGGAACACACCTTCAAAAGGAAGGTTTGATATCTAAATTAACACACAGTTGAACACCATCACCTTCCATTTCTCTCCATTCACACGTGCATCCAGCTGTAGCTGTGAAAAACTGTGGTGCTTGTATAGTAAAGTATGGCATATTTTTATACGTGAGTCATTTTTCTTAATGTAGCATGGATTAAATGTAGTGCAGTCATGACCTCCATCTAATTCAGATTCCTCTAGTGTTATATTTCACTTCCCCATTGTATCAAAGTGGAAAAGCTCCTTGCTTCTGTCAAAAGTTTTTTTTTTTCTTCTGAGGCTAAACGGGGCTTTGTTCATCAGAAAAGAGAATGGAGAACTTTGAAAACAAAGTGAAAATCAACAAAGTAAGTGTTTATGGCTTGTTTGTAGGTAATGCAAAGTTGTTTTCATGAAATAGTATGGTTTCTTCCTACCTAAACATACCTAATGATTTGACAGCTCTTCTCATCTTTTCTGGTTTAATCCATTCTTGCTATATATTTCAGTAGCTTGCACTTACTGAGGTCTGAAGTATCACCTTTATTTCATAGTCTTGTCCTCTGTAGTTCACACCATATACTACCACTATAAACGCCCGTGCTGTTTTACAGATTTTGTAACTAAAATCGGTATTTTCCAAATAACAACAAAATCTCTGCTGGAGTATTTAACATAAAAATGGTGGCAACACATCCCAGAAAATCTCATGTATGTTAGAATCCCTGCTATAAGCTCTGTGCTGCAGAATTCTGCTCAAAATTTGAGTTATTTTCCAGTGCAATTGGTCTACTTGCTTGTGATGTGTAGAAAAAGGCCTTCAAATCATACATTTAATATTAACAAAGGCAATAATACATCCATAGTTATGCAAACATTTTGGAAAAATGTGTGTGTTAGTGTATGATCTGCTACTTTCATTTAGCAGGGCATTACTTTTCAAGTGCAAATTGGAAGGAAAAAATAAAATTTATACCCATTGCTGGACATACACTTGCTAATATTCTCTGTTAGCACTGGCAGATGTGTGGCAAGCACTGGAAGCACTCGTTTCTGTCAAGAAACTCTTAAATATAATAGCAGAACATGAAGCCATGAAGCCATGTCTGTCTAAATAAAGCCAATTGAGACATTCCTCAGCTTCTCAGCATGTGAGTAGATGGTGGCACAGCTTTTGGTACCTGTTTCAAGATACATAATTTTCAATTCCTCTTCTTTTGGCCAATTTTCCTTTCATTTATAGAAATGAGAGAAGACATATTTCTCACCTTTGGTGAGAAGAGGTTCAAATCCAGTGTCAAGTTTGTGTCTCACACTTGTCTGAAAAGTGTTTTTTTAAATTTCATTTGCCAGGTTGCCCAGGTTTCTCCCCTGCAGCTCTACAGTGAGGTTATTTTTTTGTATGGGATGTTGGTGCCCAGGCTGCAGGAGAGGCCGGGGCTGCCCCATGCTGGACTCCAGCCAGCTCCAACTGATCCACTGCAGGGCATGGCTGAGCCCTCAGCCAAGATGGTGGTGCCCTATGGAGAAACCATATTTAAGAAAGCCCCAAAATGATGCATGGCAGTGAGGAGAGAGGGAAAAAAGTAAGAGAAACAGCCCTGCAGACACCAAGGCAAGAGAGGGAGGAGAGGTGGGAGGTGCTCCAAGCCCCAGAGCAGATGTCCACCCTGCAGCCTGTGGAGAAGACCACGGTGGAGCAGGTTGTGCCCCTGCAGCCCATGCAAGAGACCGTGG
The DNA here is from genome assembly GCA_009806455.1 of Tetrax tetrax. Taxonomy (NCBI): domain Eukaryota; kingdom Metazoa; phylum Chordata; class Aves; order Otidiformes; family Otididae; genus Tetrax; species Tetrax tetrax. Next base: position 21,117 of record WHYT01013968.1, read on the forward strand.
TGGAAGAGATCTCCACACTGCAGCCCATGGAGAATTCCATGCTGCATTAGGGAAAAGTGTGGGGAGGAAGGAGTGGCAGAGACAAAGTGTTACGGACTGACCACAACTCCCACTCCCCATCGCCCCTGCAGCACTTGGGGGACTGAGGAGTGAAGTTGAGCCAGAGATGAAGGAGGGGGAGGCTAGGGGGAAGGTGGTTTTGATTTTATCTTATGTTTCTCACCATCCTACTCTATTTTTAATTGCCAATAAATTAAATTCATCTTCCCCATGTTGAGGCTGTTTTGCCTATGACAGTAATTGGTGAGCGATCTCCATGTCTTTATCTTGACCCACAAGCTTTTTCATCTTACTTTCTCCCCTGCCCTGTTGAGGAGGGGGAGTGAGAGAGCAGCTGGGTGGGCGTCTGTCAGCCAGCCAAGGCCAACCAGCCGCGCTTATCAACACACACACGTGGCTTTGGCAAGCAATGCCAAGTTGTGCAGGTTTGTATAAGGTATGTTCAGTATAGACTGCCAAGTAAATAACGTAGGAACATATCGTGGCATGCATTATGCATTCCTATTTAATGTGTTTAGAGCAAACCCACAATTTGAAATTGTTTGAATCTTTTGTTAAATCTTTCAGTTTGCTACCTCCTATTTAAAAAAAAAAAAACAAACAAAAAACCAAAAACCAGAAAGTTAGGCAAAATTTGCCTAAAATGCACAGATCCAAAATGGCCTTCCTCTTTCCATTGACTGCATGGGGACTCCGAAGTCTGAAAAGTATTGAGTAAGCAGTCTGGGCATCCATCATGTTCTGGTTTTAGGTGACATGCTAGATGTCTAACTCTGCTTTGGCACCATGGCAGGCTTGTCTGAATGTGTTTACTGGGGAGCTGAACTAAAGGTGAGGAAGATTCTCTAAGAGGCTGAAAATGCTGCAGTCTGATTCTTTTTATTTACAGAAAGAGAAGAAAGGAGGCTTTTCACTTCTTCCCTAAAGCCAAGAGACACAAACAAGTGTAAAGGAAAAAGTCAACTGAGAATCTTTTCTGTAGGCTGTATGTGTGTTTTCTTTTATCTCTGCTCTTCCTTTTTCATTGTGAAATGGAATAACTGTTCACAAAGAGAGCTGCTGAGCTGAGCAGACTTCTAGTGTCTCAGTTGGCCCCTGAATCACTACCAAACCTTTGTGCTGAAAGCGAAAAACTTTGTGAGGGCAGATGCAAAGATTTTGAAGTAAATGAGTTTTTCAGACCATTTTGGTCCCTAAGATGATACGAGCATGTATGAATAAGTGACTCTCTTGTACATCACAAAAGATCTTTAAAGAAAACTGGTTTGTCCAAGTTCAAATAAGAGGATGAGGAGACACAGAAACATTTAATGTACAGATACAAGAAGCAAAGCCACTAATCAAAGAAGGTGTAGTTTTAAATAGAGGAGAAACACCTAGGTTCTCTGATATGCTGACTAACTACATAGTGGCTTTTTTCCCCTCATCTTTTTTTTTTTTCAGATATTTTTTGATTCTTTATTATCATGAAATGTGGCCCTCTAATTATCTAAAGAGTTGTTGACACTGTCTTATGCTACATGAAATAATGCATGAATGTTACTGTAAGTGTGTGTGATTTTATTGACTTATATACTTTTGTTGCAGATCTTACTTACAAAACTGGTCTCCTCTTCATAATTTTGGAACATTAACTGTGGCCTGCCACAAACTGTAAACACATTGAGCAGATATGCTGACGTAGAAAACTTGTTTTGCTTCCACAAATTCTTTATGTATTGTAAGTTGTAATATATATTTTGTTTTAAGTGAATAATGTGCCAGATAAAGGTTATAGAGCCCCATTTCTGCTTTCATTGACAGTCACGTTCCTGCTGAATTTCTTTTGGTTTACACAGATGACCCTGGATAGACTTACACTTTGATTTAATGAACAATATTGTATCAGACAAGAAGGCGTAAAGTTAGCATCTATGTCAGAGCTGTACTTGCAGGGCATACAGAAGTAAGGAGCAATAAAATCCATTTTAACCACTAGAGAGCACAGATAAATCAGTCCAACTACACACAGTTGATCTTTGGAAAGGGCTACTGCCGGTTTTATATAATTGCTTTTCAGAGGAGAACCAGAGAGTGTTTTCACTGAACGTAAATGAAACACCTTGGCATCCACTGAAGCAGACTTGGATCAGGAGAGCTGGCAGCCTCTCACAAGAAGCAGTTTTGTTGAACGGCCTTTGAAGAGTTTGAACTGGCAGTGCTGTATTCTGGCTGCAGGGTAACTTGGCTGAGAACATTAGGATTTCCCCTGACGTTAAGCCATTTAAAAAAAAAAAAATCATTTCCTTCCCTCCCACCCCCATTCAGAAGGAGAAACTACTTTTACTGCCAGACTTGCTGAGTGTTAGTCCCTCATGAAAGGAACAGCAGAATTAAAACCATCTAAGGTTTTAGTAATTAAAGAGCAGAAGACACAAATTAAAAGTATCTTAAGTAACTCCTATTTAATGGGCTATTAGATTTTACAATCACAGCCTGCAAATTATGAAGGAAATCAGAGATAATTAAAAACTGACAAGATATGAGAAGTCTCAAGAACTTGGGGTGGAACACCTGTTTTGGTAGGTGTCCTCTTTGCTAGGAAGAGGATATGAGTCTCAGTCACATCAAAGTTGTGAATTGTGGCTCCCAGAATCCAACAGCTTGGACGGTAGTCTTTTGCAAAACCATATTAAAAAAAAAAAAACATTGCTGATTAAAAAAAATTGGTTTACAAACTCTTAGCATTTTTTGTCTCTTCCTTGGTGCTCCATCTTGATTGTAGATTTCCCCAAAAAGGTGTACAGCAGTGGCACTGATGCCGTGCTAGTGCCAAACAGAGTGGAATAATCAGTTCAATGTCTCCAAGTTGTACGTTTATTTATATATCACAGAAAATTAGTTTCTTTTTTTTTTTTTTTTCAACATGTAATCCTCTAAGTTTTTTTTTCTGATGAAGGTACCATTGTCTTGGTGGGTCTGCATTTGTACATCTGCAGTTTGCATTTATCTTTGCTCAATACCATCTGGTTGGGTGTGGGGCAAACTATTACATTTAACAAGGTTGTTTTGAATTGGATTGGTTATTTCTTGAGCTTGAAACCACTTCCAGCTCTATCTCACTTGAAAAATTATAAATGCGCTATTTCCTATATCACCTGAGCTTTTAATTATAATTTTGAATAAAATTGCTTTGAAACTATTATTATTTGGCAAGTCTATTTAAGATTTGTCTTGCAGGTGGTTATAAATTGAGCGTTTAATAATTTATGCAAGCATTATTCTAACTATCAGCTTTACTCTGTAATTCTCTAGGCTGTTGTTCACAACGTTTGCCTCTTTCAGCTTGTCTTGGACATCTCTTGCAATTTCTGTAAAATGATTAAACCTATGTATGAAACTTACAAAATTTTAAGTTTCCGCTGTAGCTCCAGAGCTTGCTTAGAGTTCTGGATGACAAAGACATGTTGCCAAGCATCCTGCAGCTACAAAGGAGAAAAAGAGACAATTAATCACAGATAAAGAACACAAAATTGACAAAGAAAATGAGGGAAATAATACACAATTTCTGCGTGACTTTCCTGTGTTGTAAACACTGATGGTACTCCACTACTCTTTCCTACGACTCTCTCATTTATGTCTTTTTTTCTGTTCTGAAGGAAAAATGGGCTGTTGTACCAAAGTGCTTGCTCTCCTTGTTTTCAAGAACTTTGATTTTGTCTCAGGAAGGAATACTTTAAACATCCATGCACATGTGCACACTCTCACATATCAAAATACATTTTTCTTTGCAACAGAAGTTTGATATTAAACAAGCAACTGTTATAAGCTGCAAACGATAGAAACTTGCTCAAGTGCTTGGCAATACTGAAATACTGGTGCTCCCTCTTGTGGGTTAACTGGAAGAAGACAAACCAGTGAAAATAGCACCAAGTGTGTAGATACATGGGCTCCTGCATGCTGGAGATTATTACACGTTAAAAGAAGCAGCTAATCTTACTTTGAGAAATCTTCATTTTCACCTGCTTAGATGATCAGAAAGTGCCAAACCCCTGTGTTGCCTGGTGGCAGCCAAGCCGTCCTCTCCTGTGCTGCTCACAGAGGCTGGCTGGCAGAATGAGGTGCAAAAAAGAGTATGCTGTTGGTCTTCTTTCTCTCCTCTGTCTGACACGCAGCCATCTACCTGAAAGTGTTACACATACACTTGCAAGGATTAAATTCGAATCAAGGAAACCTCATAAAAATTTAATGCTTTGTTTTTCTGGATGCATGTTTTGGGTAGTTTGATTGGTAATCTGTTGCTGGAAGTGCTTGTGACTCATCAAGGATCTGTTTTTCGAAGAAAGTATCCACTTGTGTATTCCTGGAAAATAAAATAAAGTTCACTTAACCACTTTTTTTTTTATTTGGTAACAAATGTGTTTTCAACCAGTTCATCCCTGCCATCTCATTCTAGCATTGTTTTAGAGTTATTAGACTTCAGCTCTCCGTTTACTCATGAGGGTTTGAAGGGATTTAACTGTAATGGACGGTGGCAAATTTCAGTTAGAACTGAAAGCTACCAGACTAATCACTAACTAAAACCTGCATTAAATAAAAGCAGTTTTAAATGCCTGCATAGACTATGGCCACACTGACGGCTTACAGGTCTGAGAGACTGTGTCAATCTAGTGAGTACTTGATACTTAGCTCATTTACAGGAAATCCTGAGTACATATATATCAAAAACTTGCAGTGCTTGCTAAACTTACCAAAACAAGCATGAAACAGTTAAATATAGAAAGGGCGATTTTCAGACACCTGGTTCTGGTTCCCAGCTAGAGCTGAGTCTGAGCACAAGAGGCTGTGTATCCAGATAAGTGTTTTCTTCCCCGTTACTCTATGCATGGCAGTAAGAACTAGTGAATACAAACTACAGACACACTGCAGGACTAGAGAATGCTCATCTTCTCTGTGTATCTCACAAGAGCCTGTGACCCAAAGTGGAGCAGAGAGTCTCAGGATTCCTGGCACAGTGGCAGCTTTTAAAGATAATGGCATAGTTGATCACCGACACTTGGTGTATGTAGTTTGAAGTGCACCAGAGGACTGTACATTTGGTTTGCTTCAGTCATTTCATGTAAAATCATTTCAGTAGAAATGCTGAGGTCTGGAAGAAACATTTCTACAGTAGGAAAAAAACCCCAAAACATGTGACTGATTTCTCTTATTGAGCATGAGAACTTAGAGGACAGTATCACACCATTATCAATATGATGCTCACATCATTGTCCAGCCCTGTGTAAATATAAAGGTTTACAATGCTCCAGTTTTCCAAGCTGTAAGTAACCATAAATAGACATTCTACAGAATTGCACCAAGCAAAATCAAACTGCCATAAAGTTCATGTGTGGCACTAATTGCAATTTAACTGCATGGTTATTACAAGAGCTTTTAATTAACCCAGTCATCATACTGTGGCATACAAATTGTGCATAATAACAACATGCTGAGTATAATGACAATAGGTTTGTCTGAACTGTGAAAATCAGGAGTTTTATCATTTTCTGAGGTTTATTTTTATGCCCTTAAATATTATGCAGTATTTAAGAACATTTGACCAAAAGAAAAAACAAAATACCCGACAGAAAAAAACCCAGTAAGTTGCTGAGGCTTCTCTTTTTTAAAAAAAAATAATTATAGCTGTCTTTAGTTCTTCCTGAAATTCAGTGAGATGTGTAATTCTCTGCTGAATAATATTTTTGGTGTTTTTCCAGTCTCACTTTTCTCGGGGTATTTTCATTCTCCTTTGAGAATTGTTTTATACACTTTTAGCTTTTTTTTTTGTTTAAAGCCAAGAAAAACACTCAGTTTGCAGAAACATTCAGTGGGAATACCCTTTCAGTGAAACTGGAAGATAGTAAGAATACATTCTGATCAGATATCGCTGCAAAATGGTAATTTGTTAGATCATTAGGGTAGTGATAGCATTTCCCTTCTCTCAAAGTTATGATTCCGGTCTGTGTCTCTCAAGACTGGTGGTAATAGCACTGGATGAATTTTTACTTGGAAGGTTAATTTTGCAGCCCAAAGGCTAAAAATAAATATACAATATGGCTAATGGGTATAGTTGTAGTGCTTCAGAAAACATGGGAAATACAACTAAGTGGTGTTACACTCACACTGTGTACTCATTCCTGGAGATCTAAAGAATGCATTAAGAAAACCCCAGAAATTATTATGGAAGGTGTATTTATCTATTTTTCAGACTATCATCAGCCCTGTACTGGGAAATGAGATATTGACATGTGGGTGTGAAATTATTTGGCTCACAGAACAGGCACCTGAAGGCAAGATAAAAGTATATGACCTTTTCATGTGCACCACAGTTTACTGAAGAAACCAGCTGACAATGAAGACTGGGCCAGTGAGGGAGGCAAAAGTCCATTTGGCATGCATATACAGTTA
>WHYT01013968.1:27622-51147 GCA_009806455.1 Tetrax tetrax
TTCTAATTTAAACCCATTACCCCTTGTCTTATCACAACAGGCCCTACTGAACAGCCTGTCCCCATCCTTCCTGTAGGCCCCCTTGAGGTACTGGAAGACCGCTATCAGGTCTCCCCGGAGCCTCCTCTTCTCCAGGCTGAACAGCCCCAACTCTCTCAGCCTGTCTTCATAGGAGAGGTGCTCCAGCCCTCTGAAGTAGCTCATCCTGCAGAAACTATGGTGTCTGAAGAAATAAGTGACTTCTTTGCTAAAGGTTGGTGACCTAACTTTCAGCTGTGAGAGCTGTTGCTGTCATTAACAGAATCCTACAGCAGTAGGATTATCAACATAGATTTCTTTGTGGGAATGGCAGAGCTCTACGTGGAGCTGTACAAAAAGTTTTTATGATTTAACTAATGCTGTTTTCAGAATTTTCCAGAAATGACTGGGTTTTAATTGTATTTATATATATATAAAGTTTACCCAAGATTATTTTTTTTAAGAAAGATTTTATGTTTTGAACAAAGGTTTGTTTTTAAATGTATCAGTGAATGCAAAGTTCCCAGTACTGGACAATGCATTTCTTGAGACGAAATAAACAGAGAGAAAGGTCATTAAACAGTATTTTGAAGTAACCATATAATACATATAAAACAAATACGGTCCATATTCTAAGCCACTGTGCTGTAAAAAAGATTTATTTTCTTTATTTGTTCATTTTAGTCAGAGTAAAATATAATGAGATTTTATTGTAATTTCAAGGAATATAGACAGCTGTGGATTCTCCTGCCTTCCTAGGGGAGCTGAAAGCAAATATTTTTTTTCAGTTTACTGTAATTTGAGCCAATTTTTTTTGTTTAATTATTTTTTCCCCCCCCCTGAATTATAGGACTGATACTCATCTGCTTAGGGTCTGTATTAGCTACTGACTCATCTCCACAATGTTTCTCCTCCTCTTTACCCTTTCTCATGGTAACATTTTGAATATGTTTCTGCTTCAAAAATTGAATCCTTGTCTTAGAGCCAACAGTGATCTCCTCTCTACCTTTTTCTTTTAAAAAGGTTGACTACCTATTGAAACCAAATTTTCATAAATCACATGAACTATTAGTTTAGGAGTTAGTGGTGCATATGTGCTAGCTTACACAAGATATATGCTGTGCAGTCTGCTTAATATCTTGTCTGATGTGATCCCCAGCATGAATTATATCTTATTTAATAAATATGTATGGCCATAATTATTTTTATTCAGTGACTACAAAGAATAATGAGCTATGAACACGAATTGATATCCTCTATAGAATAAAATGCACAGTATCATATTTTACAAAGAAGAATACAGGACTTCACATGAATTTGTATCTATTGACATCTATATCAGAGAGCCAGACATATAATATAGATATTTTCAACATCTATGGTCCAAATCATGTCTTGGATCATTAAATTTACATCTCAAAAAGTTGTAATGCAAGTTTCCACCATGCTAACTGTTCACTATGGGCTCTGGGTAACTGTGCTGAACATGCCATAATAATTCATCAACCCTGAAAGCAATTGCAAAGTTCAATGCATACTAAAAATGCGATTGGGGTGTATGACAGAAAAAAAAAGTGGAAATATGATGCTGTTCACAACACATCATTTTCTTAGAGGTTACTGTTACTGTCTGCATAACAATGTAGCACTTGCCTTACTAGAAGAAAAAAAAGGCACACTCAATGAGGTACATGTGGTGGCTTGCTTATACACCTAGTGTTCCTTCAAAAGGAGTTATTTTGTTTTGGGTTTTTTTCTGCTATAAAATGGCTAATTATTTGTTTACTGCATTCGTTATGGATATAGTGTTGAGAAGTATGATAATTAATGATACTTTTCTTAGCTTAATGTCCCCGGAACGAACATTCTTATTAAAGTTGCATTAAACTGAATTGAGAGATACATAATATTTTTTGTTTACATGTGTTCTTTCCTTCTTCTTGTGGCTTTTTTTCATTTTAGGTGAACAAAGCATGTGGTCCTCCTGTAAGGAAGCCTACGCAATCTCCAGGTTGCTCCTTTGATCAAAACAAAGATAATCAAGGGATGAAGATGTTCTCAAGAGACAGTGAAGAAACTCTCGCCAGCAGAAGAAAGTAAGACATTAGTTTTACAGCCAGAAAGAAAGAATAAAGTAAGCCATTAATTTTACAACAGAACAGATTATATTCAATGCAATGGCATGCATTACTAGGGAATAGATAAAGACTGCAACGAATGAAGCATTTCAGCAACACGATCTGCTCTGTTACATTTTGGAAAGAGTAATTTCATGACCAGATTTTGTTTTCTGAAATAATGGACATGCGACCAGAGTCATTTGTTGTGGTTTAAAGTATTTAAAAGAGTGGGTAACATTGGTAAAATGTGAACATTATCTCTATCTGTGTGTGTAAATTTTCAAACTGCATTTAACTTGCACATCAGCAGGCATTATTTAATCTGTCAAGACATGATTGTGACTTTTACTAGAAGACTAGTTATACAAGTTATTCAGACAGAAAAATATTACTGTTCTTACACACCTTTCTGCTCTGCAAAGTGAGACGACTAAGCATTTAGAGCTAAATCTTGAAATCCTAGTTCAAGCAAGTCCAGCTGATTTTTTAATTTGGCTAGTATGTAGTGAACTGAGGTGACTACAAAGACTTGGAGATTTGATTTATATCTGGCTCAACATTACAGGGTAAACTTTACCTAGCTGCATATGAGCTAGGTGTTTAAGATACCATCATGTAGTCTATGGAGAGGAGGACTTGATTCAGCTGCCCACAGAACTACAAGCATCCAGTGCCACTTGAAGATACCCTTAGGTATCCCAACTGATTTTCTGCTGCCAAGAAGGATGTAGGTGTCCTGTAAGTTGTATTGTATATTTGAGCCTTGTGCAGATAGCTGAGAGCATCTCAAAGGCCAGCCTATCTTTAGACAAATGAATTAAGTCTTTAATGACCGTAAATGCACTGTAAGGAGTAAGGATAGCATTACAGTTGAGACTAAAGGCTCTATTATGCAAATAAAGCTAAAGGTTAAAATAATAAATTTCATTTCTATCACAGTGTTTGCTAAAACACAGAGAGGTTTTCTTTGTCCTCTTTTTCCTTTCATTTCAGTTTGCAGTGCAGAAGGAAACTAAAGTGAGAGAATTGCAGGGAATAATTGCTCACTCCTGATGTCCAGAGAAGAAAAAATATCTCTGAGCTTCAAAGGCAGATCTTTCTAGTTAGTTCAAGGTCTTTCGTGTTCCAAGTAGTGGAGAAAAAAAAAAACAACATCACCAAACATAGGATTTAGAGAACATTGTGAGAATGGAAGGAGATGCAAAGCAGAAGTTTTTTAGCCAGCACAGAACTTCATCAAGCAATACCTATTATACAGGCACATTTTCTCTATTTTGTGTAGGTAAGGAAGTTCTTGATGTTTTCTGATTGCTAGCACTCTGCAAACATGAAACCATATTCTAAGATCTCACTTAATCCAGGGCTGTTCTGTGTTTCAAAGTAAGTGATATGTGGATTGACCTCAGGGGGGTTCCCAAAAGAAGACCTTAAGGGGCATGAGAGGCAGTGGACAGCACAGAACAATGTTGTTTTCCCATGATTTCCCCTCCCTGAGATACATTTTATGTCATGCAATAGGCACTATGCCAAAAAAAAGGGGAGTAGGGAGAAAGTTTGAGATTCACTGACACAGATTTGTGTTTAACAACTTCATAGTTACTACTATCTTCTCCCAAGTAAGTAGTGATAGGACAAGAGGAAATGGCCTCAAGTTGTGGCAGAGTAGGTTTAGATTGGATATTAGGAAAAATTTCTTTATTGAAAGAGTTGTTAGGCACTGAAACAGGCTGCCAAGGGAAGTGGTGGAGTCACCATCCCTGGAAATGTTCAAAAAACGTGTAGACGTAGCACTTCAAGACATGGTTTAGTGGACATGATGGTGTTAGGTTGACAGTTCAACTTGATTATCTTAGAGATCTTTTCCAAAATTAAAGATTCTACGATTCTATGATTTTCATTTGCTGCCTTCTGGATCACCTCCTTCCTGATTAGTCACAATCATTTTATATTTCACTTTATATTCTTCACATGGAAGAGTGACTTCATTGAATGCTTACAGCCTGCTTTTAAGTAAGTGCTCTTCTCCAGATCTGACTCTGCTTTATTTACCTCCCGTGTACTTCTGGCAGCAGGTTGCTCTCAGCAACTTTCACAAGCTTTAGCAGAAAAGAATAGGCTTCTCCCAAACTATGTAGACTTGATCAATGACAGTTATCTTAGGGAAAGCAAATAAACAGAAAGACTCCATTAAGTGTGTGACTCCTAAGAGTTTCCTAATTTCATAATATTTTTCAAATCCATCTCCAGAGGATTATTTTTACCATCAGACCTAAGCTAGTATTTTCTAGTACTATGTGGTACAAGAAGAAAAGGAGATTTCTTTGTTCTTTTGAGGCCAAAAATTATCAGACGAATTTAAAAAAATTCTAAGGAGAACCTTCTGTAATAACATACAAACTTGAAAGTATATAATGCTTTTTCCTCCAGAACTTAACATTACAGGCAGCTTTTAGCAAGAAGAATAAAAGTGTAAAAAAAAAAAAAAAAAAGATTTCCAAATAAACAGATAAGAAGTATCTGCAGCTTCCACCGACTGTAATTGCACATTTGTGCTCAGTGGCCTATAATTACATGCTATCCAGTCTAGAAGATGATGATATGAAAATTGACATTCATGCCATCTGCCCTTCTAACTACTTTGGTCAGACATCAACAGGGGCTGGAATCAGTTATTACTTCTGTATTAACTTCAGCTTTGCCTCAGGATGTATTTGCTAATAAACTGAATAACTGACCTTTCTGTTAGAATGCTGTTTGTCACAAGATATTATGGTAGCTGTAGTTAATTTCTGTATTATACGTGGATTGATTGTGCAGAAGAAGAAATTCCCACTATTTAGTGTGAGAGGACTCTCTAAACACTAGTTTTCATCCAGAATGTAAACACAAAGCATAGAAAAAATCAAAATCAATCCCACTCAATGGGAAATGGAGGAAAATTGCAAACACGCTGTGCACACTGGGTGCAATTTTGGGGATGGAGAAATATAAAATATGACAATTCATGGCTGGTGGAATGTGGATGAATCATATTTATATATTTAAAATCTATTGCACATAGGCAGTTACATGATGCATAGTTAAAATTTACCCTACCCAAGATTTTCAGAACAGCAATTTTAGATTTAGTAGGGTCATCATATCACATTTAATAGGCATAGTAAATGTAAATCACTGTGGCTTTTGTAAAATATTTGCCCTACAATTACAAGAAAGAACATGGGGCTTTTTAAATGATGGACTGTATATAATCACATTTTACCTGTTTTAATTTGGAGTAAGCAATACTTAACAATTTAATTCCTTATGCTATTTTCGGTCTATGTTGGCTAAATAAGGGAAATGTATAGAATCTTTCTGACATTTTTTCACAACTCCAGACACCATACAAGATCTTAACATAAACTGAAGCTTGCTGGTTATAAGAGCAATGAATATAGCATTTGCTAATGCCTTTCTTTGTGCCTGCGGGTCATAGATAACTCAGTATAGTGTGATGTTCTAAACCAGAATTAATAAATATTTTAATTTTTTCGCAGCAGGAATGGGTGTCCCAAGAAGACATTTTCAATACATAAACAAACAATTTATAAACATAAATATCACAGACCAGTTAAAACCATGCAAAAAAAAAAGCCATTCATTTGTTTGAAGTACAAAACCTTCTCATTAGTTCTGAGCATCTTGACAATTATTTAAAATAGCAATACATAATTTATAAACTACCAGCACAGCCCATGATAAAACTGATGTAATTTTTCAGACAGTTATTTAAATATCCACTAAATATTTAACACCTACATCTTAAACCCATCTTACCTAAATCTTGAGTTACTCCAAAACTCTAACAACTACTCTTTGTAGTATTTGTAACACTGTATAGGGAACTAGTTGGCAGCACTTTTGAAAAAACAGATGACAGTCATATGCACTTATTTTGTAATTTGCTATGCTTTATTTTTGGAACATTGTTTTTGTACAAGTGTAGCATTGTAAACTGTATCACAACTACGCAATAAAATTTCAGGTTGGAGGAAAGTAATTCCTGTTCCAGAGCATAAATAAAGGTGTTTTGGTTTTGTTTGTTTTTTTTTTTTTAACTTTAACCAATGAGAGTATCAGCTTTGTAAACTACTGAAGTGTATCTGAGAAAATCAAACTTATCTCACAGGAATTTGACAAATTGGTTTAAAAAAGAATCGTTGGAACCAATGGAGAGTAATAGAATAAGCACATTCTTTATCTTCTTGTAGAAATGCACAACAGCAGTACTGCTTAAGCTTATTGGTTGACACTGTCAATTATTTCCCATGCAATTATTTCCCATGCAATTATTTCCCATATCTCCTATGCAGAGAATTTATCAGCCACCTCCGGCACTACAGAGCCTTTTACGGCGGCCTCGCTGATCACCTGTGCGGTAATGAGTTGGCAGCTGCTGATGGACTCCCGTGTTGGAACGGAGAAGATATTGTAAGAAGGTACCTTTCTGACTCACTTTTGTCTTTTTTTTTGTATTTCATATTTCTTTAAAGTAGCTTCCAAGTGAAGTACATTGTTTCCCCAGATGTGTGTCAAGGTTAGTTCAGAAAACAAATCAGCATGAGTTTCCTTCCCTCATGCTTCACCCATAAACAGTAAAAATCTCCCTACATCTCTGTTTTGAGGAAAAAAAAAGAATTCTGCTGTTCTTCAGACATTTTTCCTTCAAATCTACAGCACCTAAACATATACTGGAAAGAAAACTGGATTGGCATTTACAAAACACAGGTGGAGACAGAGAATATGGATTTTTGTTTGAGCTTAATGTTTATAAAATGCTCCTTTTAATACAGAGTCTGTGATAACAGACTCAAGCTGTTTGCTTAAAACTTTCTCTGATTCTGAAGAATGAAGTAATCTCTTAATAGATATGGTTTCTCAGGAGAGAGCTAAAAGTTAAGACGTGAAGATAAAACATTTTAAAGGTGAAACATATACATTGTTTTATGCATGCAGCAGCTTGGGAGATATGATTCAGCAGCAATGACAAAGAAGAAATAATAATAAATGCTTCTGGATGTGTATCTCTGGAATCAATATATTTCACTGCTTACAAAACAGTAGCATTTGTGGATGTCAGAAGAATTTTCAGAGAGCTGATCTCTATGTTTTTACTTTATTGCTCTCATCACCAAAACAAGTATTTTTTTCTGAGCAGGAAGTCTTTGTGATGACAGACACCAAAATATTAAAGGATTCATTACAATTATTTTTTTTTATAAAGATCATGCTGTTAATACAGCATGGATTAGTACGTAGTATCAGGGGTCGTATCAAAGAAGGTGGCTAAAGGCTATGAGGTGAGTTGATAAAGTGGGAGATAGCTGGTACCAGGTAGAAGGAACAGTGACAGCCTGCATCTTCAGGTATCTCTAAAAAGGTTAGGTAGGAGCTGTAATTTATTGATTAACGATACCTAAGGAAACTTAATGAATATACTTTCAGTAAACAGGTACAGACATACTTTTCTTTATCTTCTTGGATAGTCTAATGCTTTGGAAGCACCAAAGCCCAATGAGTGGTGGACTCCCTTGATAGGCTAATTGGGAATCTTTGTCCTTAGGTTTCAGTGTTCTTCTCAAGATGACCTAGTCTTTCTTTAGATATCTATATTTGAGATTAAATCTCAGCTTTATCCCCTGACTTTTGTTTTCCTATCTTTCCCCAAATTAGTTACACTTCTCCTACCAAATGTTTCAGTAAGAATTTGAAATTAAGTATCTTGTAGTTGCAGATTTCCTAAGAACAAGGCTCTTGTGTAATTACTTTTGGCTGCTTATAGTGTTACTATTAACATAATCATAGCATCATAGAATGGTTTGGGTTGGAAGGGACCTTTAAAGGTCATCTAGTCCAACCCACCTGCAAGGAGCAGGGACATCTACTAGATCAGGTTGCTCAGAGCCCCGTCCAACTTAGCCTTGAATGTTTCCAGGGATGTGGTGTCTACCACCTCTCTGGGTAACCTGTTTCAGTGTTCCACCACCCTCATTGTAAAAAATTTCATGGGAATATAAATTATTAATAAGAGCGGAGTAGAGGGGAAGAATCACCTTCCTCAACCTGCTGGCCACGCTTCTTTTGTTGCAGTCAGAATACAGCTGGCTTTCTGGACTGTGTCAACTCATGTCTATCTTTTCGTCCACCAGTACCTTCAAGTTCTTGGCAGTGCTGCTCTCAATCCCTTCATCTCCAGTACTATTATATTTGAGTTATATTATTATACTGTTACTATAATACTATACTGTTCTATTTTAAGAAGTATGATTAGACACTTTAATCATTATACAGAAATGAGACATTCTACAGAATTCTAGACCATAGGATTTTTTTAAAAGTAATTTAGTATGACTGAAAGTATTTCATTAATGCATTTTATTTATCTGTGGATCAACTTAAATATATAACTGGTGACAAAAGCTCTATATCTTAAAATGAAGACCACTTTGATGTTAGTGGTTAACTTATAAATTTCCTCACTGAAGTATTTTGTTTTCATACATATAAATATGTATTTATTTTTATATTATGGATCTGTAAATTTCAGCATTCCGTTCCTGAAAGAGTTGAAGTGTAGATAGTATTTAGACGTGCAGAGTGCTGATTAAAACCAGAAAAGCAAGATACTCTGAGCTGCTCTAGGCTGTCAGGAACTGAGACCTGCAGATTAATTCCTACATCTTAGCACCTCTGTTTGTACACTAAATGTATCATGGTGCATATTCTTCTGCTTCAGTAGCCACATGATGGTGCTCACATCTATCTTCTTCCTCCCATTCATTTTGCCTTGTTATTCAGTCAAAATGTACTTTGTTCTATTTTATTTGTTTATGCTAGTTCTTTTGTAACTGCAGGGGAAAAAAATATGCCTTTCCTGCACTTTGACTGAAGTCAGCTTGTTTTTTTTTTTCATATGATTACTACAGAATTTTTAAGCTAGGGAAAAATGAACACTCTTTTCTGTTTGTACTTTGACACCTCTGTGTGCCTGCTTTGAAAGTAAGGCATATGTGACACAAGCATGCAGGAGGGAAACACACACATGGGGTGTGTGGTGCCTGGAGATTTCTGTCAGTTACAGAAAGTTAAACTCAGCCTCAGAAACATTTTCATTGCACGCAAACAAACAAATTCTGCAAATTCAGAAACAAGGAGATTGTGTTTGAGCAAGAAAGGCTCTTGACAGATTGTACTGGGAAATGTCGTTTGAAGTGAATCAATGAATCAATCAGTTAGTGAAGAGATGAGCAGCATTGGATGTGATTGTGTTTGGGGATATTGTGAAGGGAAATGAAGTTGTCGGGCTTTGGGAATGTGAACGGGAGGCAGTAAGCCTCACCTCTGTGTAGGCAAACCGGATTAGAGAGGACTAGTAACATGCAAAAATCAGGGTAAGTGATTCAAGACTCAGCCTTGAGTCCATTTTTAGCGTTTTCAGGAAAACTGTGGCATACTTAAAGAGTATTCTCAGAAGCGTTTTGAGAGCAATTGAAAAATCTAGGAAACTCCGCTTACAAAAAAGGAGTGAAAGAGTTAATTTGTTTAATCTGGAAAAGAAAGACTGTTGGGAGAAAATGCAAAGTGCAAACAGACTGTTGCTAGGGGAAAGAAAAGTATCTGTTATCTGCTTTTGTAATGGGTAGGACACATAGCAAATATTTAGAATATATTCTGATTAAATATTAGGGAGAATTTTCTAGTGGCGAGGACAATAAGGGGTTTGGGGTCTGGTGTCTGCCTAAAGGAGGAAATGACATAGCAAAAGCCAATTTTTCCTTAGAGCTTTGGAGATGAATTGGATAACCTCTTAAAATCTCCTCCAGCCCTCTGACTCTGAATCTATGATTATCTAAATCCTGTGTTGCTCAACTTCTGTTGTGATGATTCCAGGATACTGTGCCATGTTAGAAGCAATAGTGACCTGAGCAGGCATCATCGCTTTTCTCCCTAAGTACTGAAGAACACATGAACCTGTGCACTCACTCTCTTTTTTTCTTTTTTTCCTCCCTCCCCACTCCAGTATAGTAAAAAATAAAAATATTGATGAATTAATCTGTGCAGTGTTCCTGGCACAGGTCAGAGAAAGTCTGTGTTGTTCAAATTATTTAAAGATAAATAGATTTTTTTTTCTGAGATTTTTCACCATTTCTGTCTGGTTTTGCCTTCTGTTTAAAAATTGTGTGCCATACGTAGTGATGACTACAATTTTGGGGCTGACATGGGAAAGAAATATCATAGGCTACATAGCACTGGTGTGAGTGTATCAGAACCTGAAGAGATTGCTAAAAGAGTATTTGCTCTATCTGTGTTTCAAGCTGCAAGTAGCAACAAACCCTGGAGACAGAAGACAGATGTTTTTAAAAAATCTTTGCAGTTCTTCTTTCTCTTTTTCTGTTCATTTTTCTAAAGGAAGTAGTTCAAGGTTTTTAACAGCTGTAATATCTTATCTCAGATAAATCTTATAGCCTTTGCCGTCTCTAATACCATCTAAGAGATTATCAAGCCTGGATGTGGAAAAGGTCAGAAAAAGTAAAAGAGAGGATTACTGAAAGGAAAGCTTACTTAACAGTTTACATTTCATATGCTTCCGCTGTTTCCTTGTTGGTTTAAGCCTTTTTTTTTTTTCTTTCTGAATCATAATGTCATGACAATATGGCCCTTGATTCTGAAACTGGAAATTGTTCTGAATCTAGCCTGTTGCACTGTGTAGGCTCATGCTTTTACCAGAAACTGAGATGAGAATCCCCAAACGCCTGTATTCACATCAGACATGATTGGTAGTGGGCAGGACTTGCAAGAGCAAGACTACTCTCACAAGGTCCACATCACTGCAGAATGAGGGAGGGGATGTCTCAGAGGAGTTTTCAGCCCTTCCACTGTTTTACCCAATTGTGTGACTACAATGGTTGGGCATGAAATTAAAACTTCAGTTCAGATATAATTGAGTGCCACGATGAAGTACCTGGAATTTAGTGTTATGGGATTCATTAGGTTCAATGGACAAAGAGGAATTGCAAGTAATAAGTTATGCACTACCAAAGCACATGGAAGAATTGCATGCATCAGTTCAGAATTTCAGTGCATCTTAGCAATAAAGGTAAAATAACAGGATTTGTGCAAATAGACTGAGATTGTTCTCATTCATGTACATAAAGTGATTTAACTGACATTTATACAGTTTTGGTAGTCCAGAGTGTGTGGTTAGAATGTGAAGAGAGATGGATTAAAGATCCACAGAGGAGAGCAGCATATGTGCTGTACATCTTGAGACCAATGATTCCACTGAAATAAAAATAGTGAAAGAAAAAAATAGTAAAATTCTGCATATTGAAGGACTGAAGAGTAATGGAGGTTATTAAAAACACCTAGTCAAGTTTGGAAGGAAGAGTTTCATATGAAACGTGTATGTAAAGTATCCAAATTAAGAGGAATTAAAGAGCATGATTGGTTTTAATTGCTGAGCAAGTTGTTAGAATGTGATTATAATAAGCATCTATCATCAAATAAATGCTTAGCTTTAGCACAGCTCTTAGGCTGAGGAAAGGAATTTTCTCTTTCCATTCTTAAATATTCTGAAACAATTGTACAATTCTGATTCCTTTCTTAGTCAACAAAAGAAGATAAATGGTGATATAAGGAGATCTAATTAATTCCTCTTAGTTTCCTTCTATTTGAGCTAATCATCACTTTACAGTGAGGCAGAACGTAACCTGCCATCAAAGGCACCACTTGCCACCTATGCAAAAGATTTTCTTGAGCAACTTGAAATGTGGGAACAGCCCATTATGGCTCTTACTGCTTTGCCTAATATGTTACTGCCAACAAGGACCAGCAACAGCTACATGGAGAAAAACAGTTGTAAATATGTGCTTCCTCACAATCTGTAAATTTGGAAATGCCTGACCCAGACCTGTGAATAAAATCTTAGCACCAATAGCATTCCACAGCAAGCTAACCAGAAGTTTCCAGATGCCAAAACATTGAGTCAACTTAAGAGGTAACTGATGGAGAAAGATATTTGTAGGCTGAATGTTTTGTAAAGAAAAGGAAAATTTAATAAATTGTTAAATCCAAATTCCTGCAATCTGAAGTATTTATGTTTTGGATTACTGCTGCCCCTTTAGGGATGCTTGGAAGTGAAGTTGCCAGCATATGGCACCTGGGTCATAATGAAAAATCAGGGCATCTGTCCTATAAGAACATGGACCTCCAAAGGTTCTCTCAGAGTTCAGGAGGATTTTTTTCATTACAATTTATCCATTTTTATTTGAAAAGCTGCTGACATCAGGATGTATTTGATGACTAATCAGAAACACCAGTAGTTTTACCACTGTCCCACCTCCTCAATCACGAATAATTTCATATTGACCCTACTTCTCTTGTTAGAAGAATGAGAGTAACTTCTGATAATTTTTTCTTCATCAACCTAGAAAACAAAAGGCCTTTCTATTTCTGGCATCAACATGTAATTGAATAATAAAAATAATAACTATATTATTCTAGTTACTGGTTTTCTGGAGGTAACTTTTTGTTGTCTTTTCTTTTGAGAAACCTTAAATAGTATCTTTAAGTTAGCTTAATGAATTTGGGAATTATAGTGGAGAATATAATCTGAACTATTTATTCCAGAGAAATTAAAAATTAGAAGAAAGAAAGGTACCGGCTTGATGATAAATTCTATAAAAACGAAGTAGTTTCTATAAAAGCTGAAATTCAGATCCCTATGTCAGTTGGTTTTAGGAGATCCAAGTCTGATGTTAGAGGATAAAATGAAATGGCATATGACCCCTTTGCTCATATTAATTATGGGGTTTATTCTCTCTTTTATAATGAGATATAAAAATAAAGTCATTCCTATTTTAATAATGGTAATATCAGTTCTCAATATATGCTTAGATAAATCTCATGACACTCCAGGATGGAATTTATTTAATTATGTAAAAGCAGGAAAATGTATATTGCATTTCGTTACCTGAAAATAAATGATCTACTTTTTCCTTTTTTTTTCACTTGAGCAAATATATAATTTTCTGTACTGTTTGTCCTAGAAACATTTGAGTCGTTTGTCACACACAGCAAGGATTATAATAGAAATGTTCTAACAACAGGTGAATTAATTTTTTGTTAAACTGGTAATAATTTACAAAATGTATTGATTTTTAAATTGAAAAACATGACTAGAGCCACATTAAATAAATAAGAGCATTTATAAAGTCACAGAAGGCTGTTGAAAGATTGGCATGAGAAAGAACAGTGACCAAGGATATTCTAAGAGTCTGAATTATGGCATTGTCATTGTTTCATTTTGGAGTGTTTCAGGACTATTTTACCATAGTTTATGACATGAAACAACAGAGGGGAAAAAAAAATCTATCATCTCCTTTCTGTATACTAAGGTTTTATTAATACAGAGGAAAACTCATGCAAGAGGTTTTGCTGCATAGTTCAAAAATAAGCCTCACATAAAATAAATAACTATGAATCACAGTGGATTATACTAGACAGAAGATTTGTGTATTTGTGCCTCACTGAAGTTCTTATAAAATAAATATGATCTAACTGAATTAAACTTTGATATACAGGATATCTTTCAAATAATAAGTTTAGTGATATTTTACAATGAGCCCCCTTTCGCACAATGATGTTCTGAAACATCTTGTATTTTTAAACCGAATTATTTATCACCTCTAGCCACAACAATTTAATATAGCAGCTCTCAATGAATTATTTAAATGATATTTTGGGTTGTAAAATATCTTCTCAGGGCTCTTCTTTCACCGTAATGTTCACAGTGGTCCTGTATAAACACTGGAGGCTTACCAGTCCAGACAGGAGACTTCTGAGTATGGATGTTCAGCACCACAGCATTTACAGATGTTCCTTTCCACCTTCATATTGTTATGCTGCATCTGCTGAAGACTCTAGGTCAGATTTTCTTTGAGCATCCTGCACCAGCTGCTAATGAAACTTACATTATGCTGGGGTTTGTGGTTTTTTTAACATTTTCACAGGTGACTTAGATATTCAAGCAGGGTGATTTGAGAGATTAGCAAATTGGTTGGGAGTCTTATGTGGAAACCACGGATTTTTCCTACGTGTCTAGTTGTGAAAGTTTGTAGTAAGTTTTTCTCCATATATGAAAATTTTTGCTTTATATAATCCTATTTTGGTGAATATTCTGTAGATTATTATATGTAGAGCTTGATTTTGTTAGAGTCATTCATGTAATACAGATGCTAAAAAATTAGTATTCATATAATATTATGAATGCATTCAAAGAATGAGTTCATTCATTATTTTTTCTCAAAATTAATATTATTCTTTCAATTGTATCAAATTCTTCTTGCTCTTTTGTGGTTAAAAGAATCATTGTATCTTCTTTAATGAAGTAAAACTAATCTGCCATTCACAGCTGTGAGTCTACGAGCATCTAATTCAAAATAGGACTTATCCATTCTCTTTAATAAAAGTTGTGGTTTCTAATCTTCCTTAACAGCTCATCTTCTTATATTCCTTTAGAATTACATGACAAGAGCACAAGTTTGCTTATATTCATTAAAATGACTATTTTATTCTAACTGTTTCTATTCTAACACAGCATTCTCAGGGCCAAAGTTTTTTTCGCACTCATCCACATGTGGGCACTTGGAAAAGTTAAGCTGAATTAATGAAGATTGTGAATTTAGAAATCAGTGATGTTAACTCATTCGGTTCATTGGTTCGGTTCATTGAATGAATAAACCAAACTGAAGCTACTTTAATTCATAAATAATTTTAATTATGAAACTATAGTATCCCACAAAGAAATTTAATGATGTTTTGCTAGCCCAGTTAATACATTTGCATCTTTAATATATTCCAAGAGATTTTTTGACTTTTACCATGTAGGCAAGCACATATCTGCTATGAGTGCTTCAGTGACAACTACTTCTAAAAAAGACTGAAGCAAAAACTAATGAAAAGGAAACATGAACATGCTTATATATGCTATGCACAGGCTTAGTAAATGATCCAGTCAAGCAGTAGTGTGAATAGCCATGTCAAAATCTGAAAGACTTTAATGTTCAGCTAGTGCCTAAGATTTCATGTGAGGAGTTATTATGAAGAACAGATCAAAGCAGCAGAATTCCATTGTTAGAGTCATGCAACAGGAGACTGCAGATTCTCCCCAAATATATACTTGATACCTATGAGGCAGAGAAAGAGAACATGAAGTGTAAAACACAGTCCAGACTCACATTGAACTGTTTTCCTTTCACAATTAAAGAGATCCTTCACCTGCTTGCAATAGGCAGGAGTACCAGCAAGACCCTCCTTCAAACTGTTAGGAATCATTATGTATATTTGAAAAAATACTGTGCCTGTGGATGGAGGGATTGCACTATAGCATGCTGCTGTGTGATAAAACGTAGCTCCTCCTCCTAAGGAGTGTGAATCTCTGTCATGTTACTTTTTAAATACATTCATGTCTTATGTTAATAAGAGCTTGCCATGTTAAAACTTGTGATAGTCTTCATATCTTCTACTCCACATATTTGTATGAAGAAATGCACATCTGAATGGGCTTGCTGGCCGCTTTTTCAGTAGAGATGACTGGATGCTTGCAGGATGCAATTAATTTGGTCTTTAAATAGTCAGATAGAACTTCCTAGAAGGACTTGTTTCTCCCCCTTGACTGTAAGGGGCATCAATCTAAAGATAGTGGTAAGATTTATGTTATCTAAGTTTAGAGTATCTAGAAACTCAAATCTATTTAAACACTAATACAAAGTATCTATGCTGAGATTAAAAAAACAAAATACTCTAAACAGCAGGTGTTAAACCTGGGAGATTGGTCCAGGACCATTATGCCTGAGTGTTTGAGATGTTTCACCAGAAAACTAGGTACAAACATTGATCCATATATTGAAAATAATGTCATGTAGCAGCGTTGATCGATTTTTGGTAGTGCTGATCTTCTAGTCAAAGTGATGTATGAAGGTAACTACATTACGTAGTAAAGGATTGTGCAGGACCAAGCACCACTCTCTTTCTCAGTACCTTTGGTCAAAGATGGAACATATTCATAAACTTTCTGGTTTGCATAGTTCCTTGGAGTTAGAATCATAGAATCGTTAGGGTCGGAAGGGACCTTTAAAGATCATCTAATCCAACCCCCCTGCAAGAAGCAGGGACATCCCTGACTAGATCAGGTTGCTCAGAGCCTCATCCAGCCTGGCCTTGAACGTTTCCAGGGATGGGACATCTACCACCTCTCTGGGCAACCTGTTGCTGTGTTCCACCATCCTCATTGTCAAAATTTTTTTCCTTCTATCCAGTCTGAATCTCCCTCTATTTTAAAACCATTACCCCTTATCCTATTATAACAGGCCCTACTGAACAGTCTCTCCCCATCTTTCCTGTAGGCCCCTTTTAGGTACTGGAAGGCCGCTATGAGGTCTCCCCGGAGCCTCCTCTTCTCCAGGCTGAACAGCCCCAGCTCTCTCAGCCTGTCCTCATAGGAAAGGTGCTCCAGCCCTCTGATCATCTTCATGTCCCTCCTCTGGACTCACTCTGAAAGGTTTATGTCTTTTCTGTGTTGGAGGCTCCAAAGCTGGACACAGTACTCCAGGTGGTGTCTCACGAGTGCAGAGTAGAGGGGCAGAATCACCTCCCTTGACCTGCTGGCCACATTTCTTTTTATGCAACCCAGGATGCAGTTGACTTTCAGAGCTGCAAGCGCACATTGCCAGCTCGTCTTGAGCTTCTTGTCCACCCGTGCTCCCAAGTCCTTCTCACTCTCAATTCATTCTCTGCCCAGCCTGTATTTGTGCTTGGGGTTACCCTGATCCGTGTGCAGGACCTTCCACTTGGCCTTGTTGAACTTCGTGAAGTTCACACGGGCCCACCTCTCCAGCCTGTCAAGGTCCCTCTGGATGGCATCCCTCTCTTCCAGTGTGTCGACCACACCACACAACTTGGTGTCGTTGGTGAGCTTGCTGAGGGTGCACTCTATCCCACTGTCCATGTCGCCAACAAAGATGTTAAACAGGGCCAGTTCCAGTACTGATCCCTGAGTGTTATTTCATTTTAAATGCTAGATAATATTAGGAATTAATTTGGAGAGTGTCAGGCTTTTTATGGAAAGAATATGAGATTTTCTGTTTTGCAAGCCTATTTTCATTGTAGGAGAGGTTCTGGCATCTATAACTCCAAGTTTTAAGTCTCCACTTCTTACAAAGTCCTGTAAAAATTGTTAGGTTCATGTTCTTCTTCTAAATATGATGATAAAAATATTTGAGAGGCTTATGTTTCTGTACACAAGTATGTTCCTACCAGTCCTTCTTTTAATATGTCTCACTTTCATATCCTGATGTCTTTAAAACCTCTGAATCACACATGAGGACAACAGTAAGAGGAAGTAATAAGCTTATCCTATGCTAGAGTCTAATAAAACTGCTTTTTTTTTGTTGTTTAATTAAATACTTCTGGAATCAACAAGGATAGCATAGCAGATAGCTAATATTATTGCCTTCGATACAAACATCAAAGCAACATGTTCGATTCTACTTAGGGAAGAAAAATATATTATCAGTGCCTCCTGAAATCCTGTACAGAAGCTGTTTAAAATAAATAAAAACTAATTTAAAAAATCCTAACAAATGATGGTTTTGGTATAATTGTGTTTAATTTTCCATTTTAAAATATTAAACATGATCAGTTAACATGCTGCAGTACTGAATGGTATAGGGGTTCTTGCCAGCAGCTAATGGAGACAGGCTGCATAGAGCCTTATAGTTATTTTTTGAGCAAAAGCCTCCTGTATTTGCAGATAACCTCTATATTTTCTTCAATTCCTTGAACAAGAATCCCAAGATAAGGGCAACTGGCTCTTGACTGTATGTATTTCTAGCACAGGAAAGATTTGACTGTGATCCAAACCCATGAAAGCTCATTCTGGAGTACTGCCCTTCAGCCTTTTGACAGCACAGACTGTATTCACACAGATCTTGGCAGTAATAATTTAATTTCAAATCCACATTTTTGTATCTAGAGAGTTAGGTTTTCAAAGGAGAATTTTTACCAGCCAGTTCAAGAGCTGATAGCTAGACTCTGCCACCTCTTCTGTGCTTTTGCTTGCTTAGTAAAGGAATATATTTGCAGAAAACAAATGTTAGGTCAAACAGCCAGAAGTTGTTTATTTACTTAGACACTTGTGAATGATTTCAAATGAAAAATAATTTAACTCATGTTTCAGTCAATACATTTGATACTTTTGGATTCATGTGTTTGTAATGTCATATTTGAGTATACAAGAAAGACTTCATTTTAGGGATGAGATTCAACTGACTTTTTTAGCTGTGCGTAACTGAGGCACAGAATCTGGGCTTTTTGAGTCTGTATAGTCAATGGAGAGAGACATTGACTACTTAGTGCTAGTAGACTGGCTGTTTGTTACCACTGTAATCACTTGAGGTGAGCAGCACAGAGGAGCTGCGTAGCTTAGATGATTGGAATCTTGCACTCAAGGATGTATAAGTCTGATAGAAAAAAGTTTCCACTCTAAGAGAACAAATAGAGACAATTCAAAGCATATTTCATGATTATCAGAAAGAAAGTACAGAAATGGGTCACTTCTACCTTGTGCCTCAGCAAGCTGTAGTTACAGGTGCACCACTGTGCACCATCCTTAGGTAAATGTTGCCAGAAGACAACCACTGCAGGTAAAAGACAAACAAGTTTTCTGAACATCAGCTGAAGCTCATGGAATTGTTTTTCTCTGCTTCCTTCTGTTGGATTCCTTTAGACTTTGAACTCCTCTGTAGAGAGAGCCTACATGGCAGATGCTTCAACACTGCCATTGGAACAGGTCACAGTGGTAGATACAGCACATATGATGAGTCAAACAGGTGCTCATGACAAGAAAAATTCGTCTCAGCTGTGTACACAAATTGTAGTGGAATTCAAGAAGAGAAGCCATATATGTAAAAAGATCCTACAGTTGTTCTTCAAATGAGCAGTTTTCTCTAATACTTCCATCACCTCCAGAAAGCATTTAAACTATTTGGGAATTGCTTTGGTTTGGTTTTTTTTTGTTTGTTTGTTGGGTTGTTTTTTTAGTAGACCTTGAATAGATAACATTATCATTTTGTAGAAAGAGAACAAATTCTTTCTCTAGGGACAGAACAAGTCATGTCCTAGGAAGTCTCATCTTCTGATAAACAGGCAGTGTAATAAGTTCATTTTTCTCATTTATATGTGTATAAAATAATTCTGAGCTTATCCATTTAAACTTGTGCGCATCTGTAATGCTACTTCACCTTCACCTGTCTGCCTGCAATGAAGAGGTACACATACATACAGTAGTCAGATAAATGTTGAACACAACTAAATTCACTTCATTGGGAGGAGCTTTTTGGGAGACATGGAGGTAGATGAATTCCCTAACTGTATTAATTTGAGGGAGATAAACCTGCAGGATAAATGAAATCCTTCTACTGAAGTCTACTGAGATGATAGAACAAAAAAGGAGATTTCACCCTGAAGTGAGCTTCCATTTGATCTCAAAAATATCATTGCTGTTCCATGAAAACTCGCATCTTGTAAAATTAAGATACATTTTTTGCCTTCACTTTAGTATTTGTTGTGAGTTCAAACTAATTATAATACTTTGAGAACATCAGAAAATTTGGGAAATAGATCAACTTTCTGCTGCAAAAACTTTGAAATAAACAAATCAGCATCAATGTAATAAAAATTAAAGTAATCCATAATGAATCCACATTAAAAAAAAAGTCTTATGTTACAGCATGTTAAAACTAACAACTCTGAGGTATGTTTTTATCACACACCAAGAAAAAAGGGACACCAGAGTAGCAGTCACAATAATATATCCTCCTATGACTGTGGTTTTCTGCTTAAATGAGACCACTTTCCTGGAACATTTGGAGATCTAACTCCAAAACAGATTTCCAGCACATAAACTTGAAAAAGTGAATAGTCCTTCACAGTTACCAGCAATAAATGACATCAGGCTAGCCAACTAAAAAAAGGAACATACCTACTCACAGTATATAATTAAATTGCAGAATGTCAGTCCTGAAATGTTGTGGAAGTCAAAAGCATATCTGCACTCAAAGAATGGCTAGATAAATTCATGGAATAATTCATCAAGAACTCTTTGTAAAGTAACAATATAATTCTACTTTCTATAAACTACCAGAAACTGAGGGACTGTCCCCAAGGAAGAGAAAGGAGAAAGTGTAACAGTGTATGTTTTATTCCAGGTCCCTGCTGGCTGACCTTAGAGAGTGGATGGTTACAGTGTGGAGTTTCTTGAGTGGAGGCATTTCTTCATTTGAATTTCTTCTCCATGATACTATACTAAGTGTTTCTGAACCATTTTTTTTTTCTTACAAAAAGGTAAAAATATATTATTGGGCACTCAATGAATATAAATTAGCTGTAATGTAACAGTCACTCATGCTTGTGCCTTCACTCCAAGGCATATATACTGTGAATCCACAATAGCCAGCTTTGTAGCAATCCCCCAGAACTAGGAAGTGAGAGCCAGAAGTTATAGCAGAAATGTTTTGAAGTTTTATGGGCTTCCCCACTGTGACATAAAACATAGAAACTTTTTTCCTCTTAATTTCATACAGTACAAAGAGCTCCAACTTATATATTAATTTCCTGTTATTTCTCTGGAAGAAAATACCAGTGTGATTTTTTTTTTCTTTCTTCTAATCTATCATCCAACTCTCATTTTTCATAACTTTCTTTAGTTTAACTTGTATTTGCACACCTTTCTCATCCAGTATTTTTCACATTTCCCATTGATTTCCATTTTCTTGTCTCTATTTTGTCTCCCACTTCAAGCCTTTCTTCTTTATACTCCATTTCTTTGTTTTCACTTCATTGGAGTCACATTAATCATCATGCAGCAATGATGAAGTGGACTTGGTAATTTTATTGTTCTTGGTTTTTCTTCTGATAGCCACAAAATAGCTTCAGAAAACAAAATGAGTCTGTTTGCAAGTATTTTGGAAAGGAGTCCTTCTTGTTTTAGGGAATTTCAACAGGGGAAGTGCATTCTGCCTTTTAAACAAATAGGAGACATAGTGTTTGGTTTGGTGTTTTTGGTTTTTGGTTTTTTTTCCCCCCAGTTGCATCCTATATTTTCTTACTATAAATTCAAGTGACTATTAAAATAATTCATTCTAAAAAAAAAAACCGCAGAGCTGTAATTATGATGCATGTGAGAAACCACTTATCAGAAGTCAGCATTAGTTTCAGACACTTCTAATGGCAACTGTGGTTCACTTTTCATGACCCTGTTATGATCGAAGAAAAACAGTTAAACAGAAAATGAGATTTGAGGGGGCTATGTTAATACTGGTTTTAACTGCATCCAATCCAATTAGGCCATAATGAATCACCTTTGTTCAAAGTTTCTTTTTTCCATATGTTCACAACATTGCCAATTGCAACACCAACAGAAGCAAAAACTTCCCGTAAACATTAACAGTGGAGGATTTATCTTTTTTGGGGGATCCTCCGGAGAGAGCAGTTCTTTCTGTTGCTGCATCCTAGGTTGCCACCCAGTGGAGAAGACTGTGAATTCTCATTGTTGCAGGCTCAGAAGGAGAAGCCTTGTTACTCACTGTCCGGCGCCCATTATTCTGCAAGGAAATACCTGTGGGTGGTCTTTTTTTTTTGAAAACAGCGCTTGCTTTTGTTGTTTTCATTGCTTTAATTTAGATTTAAAATGTGAACTAGCAGTAGCATGGAATCTTAAGGGAAATGCCTCTTGGGTTTGCCTCTGTTCTCTAGATATTTCCTGGCTCTGACCACCGTGTTATATGCCGTATGATAGCCTAGTACATCAAAGCAGATCCATTTATATTAATATAAAAACTGATTAATATGGCAGTGGATCAGAGCTGTGATTTGCAACAGTCTCTTGAATTCTATTAAAATATTACATTATTTTCAACTTCTGGCAAGTTATGCTATGTACTGTTAAAGTCACTTCTAAGACAAATTCATTTAGAATCATAGAATCACAGAATGGTTAGGGTTGGAAAGGACCTTCAAAGGTCATCTAGTCCAACCCTCTTGCAAGGAGCAGGGACATCCCTGACTAGATCAGGTTACTCAGAGCCTCATCCAGCCTGGCCTTGAATGTTTCCAGGGATGGGGCATCTACCACCTCTCTGGGCAACCTGTTGCAGTGCTCCACTATGCTCATCATAAAATATTTGTTCCTGATGTCTAAATTTGGCCGTAGCTATATTTAAACAAGCAGCTCACAGCTTTGAAGAAAAAAAAACCCAAAACATTCAAAATCCAAAACTAGTTTCCATTTTATATTACTGAATTATCTGACTCATTCTATACTTATTTCCTCTAAGTGTTTGCAATTGTTATACAAAGCTAATGTAGGCAACTGTTGGCAGCCACCACTATTTTAGTGTATCATGAGGAAATAATCTGGGATTTAAGGGAGGAAAGACAGCAGAGAAGGGTGAAAAGTACAGAAAAAAGCAAGGATGCTGATCACTCTAAGGAACAGAGACATGGAAGACAATGACCAGTAACTTCCCATCAGAAGCAACTCCTGAGTAGCCATCACTGTGCCCCAATCCACAAGCTCACAGGTGTCCAGAGCAGATCAGACACAAATGAAGGAAGATACTGGCTAAATCTTCTCCTTTGGAGGTCTATAGTAGGCTATTGCCAAGTCAAGTTACAAAACACAATCACAAAGAGTGCTTTCTTTCTTTAGAAACATTAAAAGGAACAGAAAGTCTTCAAATTGTCCCTCATATTTTCATCTGAAAAGAAGCCTTCTTATCCTTACCTTGTATTTCCAGTTTTCAAATTCTTCCCCCAAAGCCTTCATTGGAAGAGAGGAAGAAAGGAGGGCACGGCTGATTGCTGCCCGTAATGACTCATGTAGAGTTTCCAAACTTGTCATGAGAAGTTCTGCTTCTTTAAAGCCCTGTTCACATTAGCATACCTCTGTCTTTTACTGATGGAAACAAGTTGTAGAAGATAAGGTAGAAAATCTGGAGGATATAAGCCCTATAACTCAGTACTTTTCACATTGTTTGAAGTGTGAACAACAACAGCAGCAACAAAAATATTGCTGTTTGTCCTTTACAAAGTAAAAACATGCATTAACTGCTGCTGTTCAGGATTCCAAAGAGAAAAAAGACTTTTTTCACCTTGTATGTTGAAATTCTGTTGTTACTCAGGGCTCAGAAACAGAGAAAAGCCTGGGTTAGGAAGGGACCTCTGGAATTACTGGTTGAAACTTCAGTAAGAAGTCAAAGCATTGCGAATAGGAGTGATGCACTTTAC